>DWNA01002935.1:0-10806 GCA_018249835.1 Heliconius besckei
ATGTTTTTTTTTATAGAACCTAATGTTAAGACACTCTATTTACATTAAGACACTTCCATTCCCTACTTTTTGGCAAATTCTAGAGGCAGTGCATTGCGAGTTGGTGATATCAATGTTGCAGTTTGCCTAGTTACCAGATTGAGGAAATAAAAATATTAAATATTTCATTCCCTGAGAGGGAATTGAATGCACAACCTGTCAAGTCTACAGTTGCACCATTGTGCCCATGCCCCACAACTAGCAGCATGATGCTTTGTTAAAACTTTATCTAGCAGTCGAGCAGGTGTAAACCCGCAGGATGAATCTATTGAATGCTAAGTAGTTTCTTCTCATATATGTAATATGCTATAGTATATATATAATAATATAGTAGTTATATATTTTTTAACATCTTTCGCAGTGCAGAAAAAGCTTTTGATATCTTAAAGCAGACTTTTGGAGCTTCAAATTGTTTCATGTTATCCATTAATTCAAAGCAACCTTCAGATCCGAAACTACCAACTGATTACTGGAATCAATATCTAAAGAGGCCAACTGATTTACAGGTACACAGTACATATTATTATGAACATTTATACGGTTTTTTTTTATTTTTATATTTAAAAACACCGTCTTGTGTAGTTTATAAGAACTTCAGTATGTTGTTCACTTTTAATTCTTTGTCTTTATAGTTTACGTTATATGACGTATATTAATAACTAGCCGCTTCGCCCGCATGAACTATACAAATATTTATTAAATATTTTTATGAAATTATATCCAGTTTAGGGAGGGAATTCTAATAAAACATGTAACACATGTTCAATGAAATATTTTTAAGAGTCTAAATTTCAAATTTTATAAAAATTGATGCCTATTTAAAAAAAATAAACTTTCAACCTTTATTTCATTCCATTAGGGTTAAAATTTTTGAAAATTTCTTCTTTTCCAAAATCCCAAATTTCACGTTTCTATACACAGCATCTATGCATTCATATAAAAATAATATATTAAAGATATTTATTGTCTTCTGTGGAAATTCCAGTTTACTAACCAGTAAACTGGAATTTCCAGTTATGCGCAGGATAAATATATTAATATTATTTAGCTTCAACCCAGTTTCAAGACATTCTAATCTCAGTTTTCCCGCCTGAATTATCCTACTCTGATACGAGATACTGTTTGGTGTTGGGTGACGTAATGAAAATAATTCATTCTCCACAGTAGGGATGATTCAAATCATTCAATCCATAACCTTCATGTTTAAACTCAGATGATATCCTACATCGCTCCACTGGCCTGAATAATTTCCATGTATAATTTTCGTTTTATTTATAAAATAATAGTTTTTATGTTTAATATTTATAATGGTATTTTATTTTGTATTATTTTTATAGAGTGATTCACAGTCTCTCTCCGCCTATTCGATACCACCCCTTGAATCACAAGTAGGATTTCAACCAGCAAATGTTACTACACCAGGTAATTATTCGTTATATTCTTAAATTTTTCGTTATTTATTATTGTTTGAGTCCAGTGTGACAAGTTGTGGATTCGATTCCTACTCGACGAAATAAAATAAAACACTAGAGTGAAGAAATGATAATATTAAATATTGAGCAAAGCGAGCAGAGTGCTCTACTGGAGACTTTTTACACTCTTTGTCACCAATAGGCTTCCACACGGTTTGACGTGACATGAACATATAGATATGACCATGTAGATGGAATTTCTAAAAATTTATAATAATTCTAAACTTCATTTCTCGCTTCGCTCAACATGTGAACACTACCGAGATTTTACGAGCGCAGCGAGTCAAAATTGAGGTCCTGTTCGCGCCCCTAGTATTTTCATTTCTTCGCTCTAGTGTCGGGGCAAAGCGTTGAGTTGCTCCACTCAACACACAATACCTCCATAATTCGGCGAACAGTGACAAACCTGCTTTATGCGGGGTACAGTGTGAAGCTAAAGAAAAATATTTTTTTGTTTTATTAATGTTTTCAAAAATATTTTTTGTATATATATAGGTATATATATGGTGTACAAATAAAATATAAAAAGTAATGATTAAATTATAAAAGAAATTTCAGACGAAAAGCAAAACACCCCAAGCACCATAAACCCTGAAGGTGGTCATCCGCTCACTACTGAGAATGATGTTTATGATAATGCTAACAGCTTGCAGGTATATTATATTTTAGTATTTTTACTGTATTTATAAAAACATAAATGTAAATGCTGTAATATGAAGCGGTTATAATTTACTGTAAATGAAACGACTGTGGGTTCGATTGCTATTCTACAATTATCTAATTGATCAATATATGTATTTAAAAAAATAAATTGCTTGTTACACAATTGTTGAAAAATCCTTTTCTATTGGATATTAAATATTGTTTATGATATTTCTTTACAGCCTTACTCGTTCTCTGGTAGCTCAGAAAGTGTTAATGTGTATGGAAAACAATATGACAGTATGTCTGAAATACATGGAGCAGCATTAAATATGAAAGACATAGAGGCCATTAAAACATTCTTACAAGAATATGTTTCAAAGGCTCTTATTTTACACTTGGAAAAACTAATAGCACAATTATCTGAAGTTGTAAGTATTTTTTTAGCTTCACGCTGTCTGTATATAGCAGGTTAATCAGAGGGAACTAAATGTCTTAACATGCCAGTGTTAAAACACTGGGCACCGTTCAGTTTTCGAGACATTGCTATAGCGCCACGCTTGGTATCAGAGCGACTAAATTGAAATAATTCATTCCCCTGATTATCCTGGAATATTTGTTATTAATTATAAAGTAAATAGATGGTGCCAAAAAATATATTTATTAAAACTAATTATTGAAAAAATATATTTTTTTAAAATTGTTTTCAGTTTTCTGCTTTTCAAATAAGTAAGAAATAGAGAAGGCGTTGCTTCACATGTTTTTTGTTACCTGTTTATAATTATATTGTTATAGGTCGCAAATAAAAAAGGTGTCAGTAGATCCTTGTTGTCAGCTACGAAAAGATGGTTTACAACTGGAAAGTCTGGGAATACAGCTGTCAATAACACTGTTATGTATGTACATGTTTTATTATTTTTCTCATGCATTATTATTTATTACATTAGTATATTTTATTATTAATCAGTTATCTGATTTATTATTATATTCATAACTAGAGATGTGAACAATTTGGCAGCAGTTTCACGCTTAGCAGGTTAGGCAATGAAAACGATATACGTTACTTTACGTATATAGTAATGCGCAAAAAGATAAAATCTGTAAATGATAAATTAAGGCCGCCGTGTCGTGACGCAGCAGCTCAGCGTCTGATTTTACACTCAACGGTTGTGGTTAAGATGCTCACGCGGGAGAACGAATTACTTTTTTAATTTAATTATTCAAAAAATTGGCCGGACAGTCGACAACGAAGCGTCTTACCACTAGGTTCCTTGTGCCTAACCCGGTATATGCAGGATACAGTGTGATTAGGACAAAATTTCATGTGACTTCAGCTACTCCAGCGATTGTCCAGAACTGCAGCTGCGCCGCCTGGGTGACGTGTACTTCATGTGCGGGCAGTGGCAACGCGCGTTCGACGCCTACCACACCGCCAAGCGCGAGTTCTACACGGACAGCGCGTGGCTGTGCTATGCTGGCGCGCTCGAGATGGCCGCCGTCAGCGCCTTCATGGCGGGCGACGCCACACGCAAAACCTTTGGATATATGGAAGAGAGTATTGTCACCTATCTTAATACGTGCAGGTTAGTTGGTTGGTCGTAATAGCTAATGTTGTATGTATACATTTTATAGATAATTTACATTTTTATATAACTTATACAGAGTCATGCAGAGATGCTAACAACATAAATAAGTTGAAACAAGCGTATAACAATTTCGACGTAGCTCGATGAGAACGTACGGCTTAGTTGATCATAGCGCTTGGACGGGGTCCAAAGATACACGGGTTCAAATCTCTATTCGTTCAATTTTTATATGTTTTCTTAATAAGTATTTGTATATTATATTTTGTATAATAATTATGATTTCAGATACCTTAGGACCTTTCACACATCTTGTGATATAATGTCACTATTTCGTCCCCTCCCCCTTAACGTATGATGTGATTAATAGATGAATCATAACTTAAATAAATGCATATTATATGTTTAGGATGGTACAATACGCTGTACGTGCAACATTGCTTTCCGTACCGTGTTTAATCAACGCGGGCTTATACGGTGAAGCTGCTAAACAACTAATACGTATGACGTCTGAGGATAGCGACTTGCGGAGTGCCATGCTTCTAGAACAGGCAGCTTTGTGCTTTCTTAAAGGACCCAGTAACAGGATCATGTCAAGGAAGTACGCCTTTCATATGGTGCTCGCAGGTCATAGGTTCTCGAAGGCAGGCCAAAAGAAACATGCTTACAGATGCTATAAACAGGCATATCAGGTAATTTTATCTTTGAATGAAATCAATTTAATGTAGTGTAATTCTCGTAGCTTTCGCTAAATTGTCTGAATGATGATGCTAAATGACGCTAAATGATGCTTATGTCAATATAACAAAATTATAAAGTGCATAGTACACGTTCATTTATCTTTATATATTATGGTGCTCAATGAACATGTTTTTTACCATTTTTAGCAATGTGTTACCGATAAAAAGAACAAAATAAATACATGAGCAGCCTTATATTATAATATTATAAGTGTATTACACTGATTGGTAGCTTTGTTCTCTTTCCCACATAGTTAGACAGGGCTCTATCTGTCCTCTCTAGAACCTAGTCCCAGACACTCGTCTTCACTTGCCACCTAAATTCGACACGTTTGCGTTTTGAGTGGCAGAACGTTGCGGTTTTTTTTACTAAATCCGTGAAATAATAATGTTGTACAATTGCCCCTGTGTTGATACAAAACTATGCAGTTGCGCCACGTCGGTAATTACAGTGGGTTAGTGTTATAACATTTCATTCCCCAATTTTCTTGACATCGCGTGTTGAGTCGAAGAACTTACGTAATGAGTATATAATACAGGTGTACAAAGACAGCGGCTGGCGGCTGTCGACGGACCACGTGCAGTTCGCGCTGGGACGGCTGGCGGGCGCGCTGCGGGCGCCGCGCGACGCCGCTGCCTGGCTGCGCGCGCCTCTCGCCCCCGCGCCCGCCGCCGCCGCCGCCCCGCAGCCCGCCGCCATGCAAGACGCCTTCCTACGCGAGTTCATGTTGGCGCACCAGGCAAGTTGCATGCCCTATTCTAACAGCCGGTCCAGATGACACTTGTTTACGCGTGTTAGTTGACTTGTGCGCAAGTCACCGTCATCTGGATATGCCCTAATACACACAGCCTACTACGGTGACGTCATTTGGTGAGAATATATGTCGCAGAAATGATTTGTTATTGAATATCACAAGCTGATAAAACTTTCGTAATAAGAAAATGTTGATTTAAAGACCAATGGATCTCATATGAAAATATGTGTGATGTGAGTATTTTTTATATTTTGTAGAAATATAATAAAGATAATGTTTGGACTTTATATTGTACAACCTTTGATATGAATCATTAGTATAGTCTATCTTAAAATATCTCTTAAAATAAAAAATCTAATTATATTAAAACTCTCTATATACTGAAATCTAAATTAGTAGGCTCACAAGTAGAATTATTGAGTGTCATATCTTTCATATTCTTTATCTTTTTGTCAATTATTCGGTATGGCTCAGTAACGTGTTGTTTGTACTTGTGATATATCTAACCATTTGGTTAGATATAAAAGATCACAAGTACAAATGCGGCAAAACGGCAAATTGTAACAATTACATTGAATAGATATATTTCTTTTGTTTAATTTAGTTTATTATTAAACTATTTGTTAAGTCGTATACACTGTAATATTTATAACCTTTTTTTATTAAACTCTATTCAACAAAATTGCACTTATTGTATTTTCTATAACCATGTTTTAAAATAACTTGAAGACTAATTTGGTAATAATAAACAATACAAGTGGACGGACACGCAAGAATAAGTAACGTATCAGTATATTTTTATCAAGCATACCTTAATTAAATTCTAAATGTTGATATATTTGGCGGTGTACTGGTTACAGCAATGGGTAGAAACATCAGAGGAGTTCATAGAACGACTTCCAGTATTGCCGGTGCCTTTACTATGTATTGAGGATACGGCAGTACTTTGTGTGGGCCCCGCGCCCTTGTCGTCCCCGGGCAGGACGCCCGCCACCTCCCTGTCCCTACCACCGACTGATACAACTGAAGATGATCTGTATTGGCACAAAATGGAAGAAATATTATTACAAATAGCCCAAGGAACGGTACCAATGATCTTTAAACCAACAACGGACTTGTACACTAGGAAGACAGACGCCAACCCAATTGTCGCACAAGGAGGTGAGCACTATGCAGATAATTAATAATTATAACCCTATTCTATTCTTATACGTTGGTGACATATTAGTACAACATTATATTTTAGATATAATTCCATTCTAACAGATAACAAATTAATTTCAGAACCAATACAAATTTCCATCACATTGTTCAACCCGTTAAAAGTTTCGCTACTTTTGAAAGATGTAGAATTATTATGGCAATTTACCCCCAGTGAAGGAGACGCAGAGACGCCTAGTGATGAAATATTAATCAACGAACCATCACTAGCTTCAGGCAGAAGTTTGGAGAATAATATAATAATAGGACAAAAGATCAAATCAATTCTCTTAGATGGTGATGGTAGAAAAGCATTGAGTTTTATCATAACACCTTTAAAAATTGGTCAATTGTTTGTACAAGGATTAGCTTTTAAGTAAATATTTGATATCATTGTTTTATCTATATATATATACATATAAAAGGACTTGTAAATTATAATATTAATAAGTTTATTAAGCAAAAAAAAAATTTTGTAGATGAAAGATCTTCTAGTATATAAATTTAACTATATAAATGTAATGTCATTTCAGGCTTATTAATATGGGTGAGGGTAAAGAAAACGAAAATGGCGTTGCAATTATTGGGAAGTTAAATTTACAAAGTGGCACCAGCAACTCTGATAAGCTTTTAAATATAACAGTCATTCCAGAGACACCTTGTATACAGGTTAATATTAATCTCGTTGAGATACTTATAAAAAAAGAAGATATTATAATTGAATTATTAAAATCTAAAATATATATTTCGATATAATATTTCAATTCGAACTGCAATAGTTTATATTCTTCTAAAGTTTTTAATTTTCTTTGTAGATGACTCTCTCGGAAGTAAGTGCTGACGTAATAAGTGGTGAAATTTTAACAGTGGATCTTGATTTCCGTAATGTTGGTCCAGTTCCTATGAAAAAATTATATATAGCAGTTTCTCATCCAGATTGTATGAGTGTGGTCAGTGCGATTGATAATAAAGATGATTTCAAAGTGCTCTATGAAGAGAAATATTTTGAACCACCTGATTACTCTGGTTAGTCAAAAAAAACAGTTATAAATACTATGTTATATATTATTTGTACGAACGCGTTTTTTCTAAAAGTCATTTAGTAGTTGTACAGTGTATGTTTACTTAGAATTAGAAGTGACCGCTTCGTTTAACCCGCACAGATGAGCGGGCGGCGCGAGCGGCGGCAAGAGCGCGCGTGGCGGCCCGGCGCGTGACGCGCGTTGGCGCCCGCGGCGCGTCCCTATTGCTGCGGCCGCAGGCGCGCACGCCACGCCTCTATCTGCTCGCCTACTACGAGACCGGCCAGCGCGCGAGGCCCCACCGCCTCTTGAGACACGTCTTCCGGTTCGATCCTACTGTTAGTATAACCTCATTTTATCCATTATGAAAAGTTAATCGACAATTACACGGTACGGCACATTTTCTAGTGTACTCCGCTAGTATACTATTTAATAGGAGGTTTTTGTTTACACCTTTTCATTACATGTGAAGATCTAGGACCATGACACTTACACATATCTATAACCTAAACACATGGTACCTATATCTAGTGACGCAATGCACTAGACGTAGTGTGGTCGCCGCTATAGTTTAATCAATCAATTATACAAAAGATATATACAGTCGAATTGGTGGTAGCTCTCCAGCAGAAAGATATATGTGCTGAACTTTGCGTAAGCATATTATTTATAAATTTTAGAAATATCAGAAACACATTTTTTTAATAAGACCTTATAAATGTATTATTTCAAAAGACTTATTTCTTATACTGTATTATAACAACTTTTCGTTACAGGAATCAATTGAAATTGTAGCTACACCTCGACGTGGCATGAAAGTTGTTAGTGAAAACGTTTTAGAAAATATGCACTTATCAGTAGAGGTAAAGAACATTTGCAACGAAAAAGAAGACGATATTAGTATAGAAATGTTGGAAACATCGTTATTGAGTCGACAATGGAAACTGACAGATCTCACTAGTCCATTACAAACGAATAATAGCCTCATTTCGCGTGAGAAAGTACATTTTATTCTAAAGAGTGTCAGAATAATCGACACGTTACCTGAAGGCCACATTGAGTATTCTTGCCTCAAACTTGCTCAACATTTAGCGGAAAGCAAATTAAATATCGATAGTCCGCCCTATTCAAAATTTGTTACAGATGAAATATCTTCCCTGTTCGATACACCAGATCCCATATACGACACTGAAAAGAAAGCTGGCTTAATACAATCGATGTTTGTTTTGAGATGGAAAGCGTATAATAAAAAATCTGGACGTACGAGTATTGGTCAAAGTTGCCTTTGGCTTGACTGTTTCACTAAAACTATTTCTCGGCATAGGGAAAAGCTCCTTATGGATTTACCACATGCTATCCATATCGATGATGCAGCAGATGGCAGATTAGATTTGCACGAAAATAAAGGGAAGACTGAAAAGAACAATTTTATAATATTCAGACTGGAACATTCAAATTATATTGATCATAATTTTAATATTAACAAATTGTGTATGATACCTGTTATAATTAACGTCGTGAATTGCTATGGATGCCCTGTTTCAGTATTTATAGAGATATCGAAACAAAAAAACAGGTAGTTATGAACGCAGTTAAGAAAAAATATATAGTTATTATTAATATTCTGTTATAATTAAGATTTATATTTAAATATATTTTACAGAGACACTTCAGGAGAGCTTGGATGGGCCGGTGCTTTGAATAATGGATTAGATTTGGATTCCAAAGAAATAGGATTGAATTTTAATCTGGAAAAATTTGAATCCCGTCGCCTTCAAGTAAAATTATGAAACAATTGATTTAAAATTGCGTTGCCCTATAAATAAGACACTCTGTTGTCCATTTTCCATTCTTATTCTAGATATTTGCTTGGAAATAAAAATATATATTCCCCCAAATGATAATTGCACCCTGGATGTTGCGTTTGCAATCAGAGGCTGTTCCATTGAGTTATAGCGAAATATTCTTTTATTCTTTTTTATTTTTATTTTTACGTGTATCCCGCACATGGCCGGGTCGACAGAGGGAACCTAGGAAATTATTGTTACAACACTTCGTTCTCATTAAGACACTTCCGTTTCCGCCGAGTTCTCGAGGCATTGTATTTTTCAATTTATTTATTGAATGTATTATTGTAGTAGTGTAGTGTATTATTTCTTTAATATTGGTATTTTCAATATAGGTTCGTGCTCTGTGCGCCGCCCCTGGGACATATTTGGTAGGTTCAGCTTTCTCCATAACTACAATTTGGGACATGGACAAAAAGGCCACTACGCAATTCCCTAATGGCACGTCATTGTTAATTGTAAAACAAATATAATGAAAACAAATATTTATAAACTATTACTATATTAAAAAATGTTGCATTATGACATTTTTATTTTTATTTCTTCAAACCAATTGCAATAAAATTACAGCCTTGCTTTGACTCACTAGTTTTTTATGTATATTTATTTATATGTACGTAGTTACAACTTGATTGAATGTACGCAAAATGAAGAGATTTAACGATTCCTCTACCAGTGTTTTACGATTGTTTCTTTTCTTACATATTTATTAAATACACATATCATTTAACAAAAATATCAATCGTTGATTATATGCAATCCTTAGAATTGGGCTAAATGTTTTTAATATATATATTCTTTAGTAAAATCCTATTGGGTAAGTTATTTTGTACAATATTGCACTAAAACTAATCATTATTATACTGAAAAATACGATTCCTTTCATCTTCACGCTATCCCGTGCAACCCGTAGCAGGATAGGCAAAACTAGACCTAGTGTTAAGACACTCCGTCTCACCCTTTCCGCTGGATGAGGCATTACGTGTTGAGTGTGGAACGCAACGCCGTTTAGTTCCGCCACTCAACACGCAATGCCTCCAGAATTCGGTGCATAATGGGGAACGGAGTGTCTTAACACTAGGATCTCTCTGCTTACGCTGCCGTGTGCATACCTTATGATGAAACATAAATTAATTTTTAACAAAAAAAAAACCGACTTCTAACAAACTAAAAAGTGAAAAATACAATGATTTTATAATTTTAAAGTCGGTGCCAAGTAAAACAAACTGGCTTAGTAATTAGATATTGTAGTAATGGTGTAGCATTAGCTTGACACCGACTTCAAAATTATAAAATCTTTGTATAATTATTTATTACTTTTTAGTTCGTTGTTAGAAGTCGGTTTTTCTTTTTGTTAAAAATTTATTTATTTTACGATTTTAAGTGATGAGATCTTATCTTATCAATGATACTTCTTAAACGAGTGGTGATGGTGGTGGTAGTGGTTGTCAACGAGTGGTTGTGGTTGTTCTATGTAAAACTTCATTTAATTAGGTATTATTTTTG
>DWNA01002936.1:0-10801 GCA_018249835.1 Heliconius besckei
AATTTGTTGATTAAGAATTATTCTGTATTTTTCATTTTCATTTCAAGCTTCACGACGCCGCCACACATAGCAGGTAGACTCCATTCCCCATTAAGACAGTGTCATTCTCCACTTTCCTCCGAATTCTGGAGACATTGTTTGTTGAGTTGCGGAATTCGACGCCGCACTTTACCTCGACACCAGAGCGAAGGAACAAAAATATTTTACACTTCATTTCCTTCCATTACGAAGTGGAAATCGAACCACAACCTGTCTCATTTATAATCCTCTTTTTACAACATAAAAACTATAAATCCCACAATAATCTTACCAACGACTTGATATTTCTCAATGGTGGAGTTCAACACGTGTAAGGGTCCCCCTGAGTCTCCCTGGCACGCGTCGTGTCCCCCTTGTTCCTCTCCCGCGCACAGCATGTTGTCCGTAATACGTTGTTTGTAGGCTGTCTCGCGGCATTCAGCGTTCGATATTATTGGAACACTCACCTTAAAAAATGTTAATATTTAAGTAGCTTTTCTTTTTGTAGGTTCACGCTGTAGGAAAGCTTTATTCTTAAGCCAGCATTGTCTTGTTACCGAAGTGTGGAAATGAACATAATTCATTCTCCCGAGCAAGAATAAAACCCACATACTTAACACGAACATAATATAATGAAAGACTAGATGATAGTCCATTATAGGTCGCCAAATAGTAAAGCACAAAAATACCTCGCGTAAAGTGTTCGAAACACTGCCCCCCTCCTCAGTAGTGCCCCAGCCAGCTACTAACGCGGTATAGTTGTTATAGGAGAGTCCAGCCGACGGCAAACATACAGGCCGGAGACCAACGTCCTTGTCTTCATCTGTTTCATCACCTCGAGCTCTCTTCAGAGCTGTGCTGAGGTCTACCTGAAGAAAATAAAATCCAATTGTACTTTAATAAAAATATTTTTATTTATACGCACAAAATTTGATAGTATACGTTTTTGAAGGTATAGTACGATCTACGAGTCATGGACTTCTCAAATTAGATTTTTGCATTCGAGAAGAAAATAATCGAAAGTACCGAATATTTTAAAGTCAGAAAATTACATTAAGCAGCTATGACTTGTCGTTCTTAGGGAGGAATCGAGTGGGTTATGTGAGGCTCACGGACTAACAGATGTAGACCGCCCCAATACCCACTAAAACCTCACGGTGCTCCTCTTGGTCCGCCACTGGTCGGGAGACACGGGGACTAGAGTCTTCCGCGAAACGCGGCGGACGTGACAATAACCTACCCTTTCATTCAACTTCAGCATAGCTATATCGTTGTCGTAGTTGCCAGGGTTGTACCGCTGGTGACGGATGATACTGGCCACCTTCCTGTCGATCGTCTTCGTCTCATTGTCAGTGGAACGATCATGTTCTAAGAAACGAACCGTAATTTTTTCTTTTCGGAATCTGTGGAATAAATAAATTATTTTAATATTATTTATTTACATTACGTAACTTTATTGCAACACATAAACAAAAACTTGAAGCTGAAAGCTATTTTTGTCGCAGTTTCATATAAATAGCATATTAAACTGAAGACAATAGTAGTAAAAATTGACGATTTGAATTGACCCTTCGATTCTCAGTCAGGGGAATGAATTATTTTCATACGCTCTGGCAACAACGCAACGGAAAGTTTCAAAAAATGAAGTAGACAACAGGAAGCGGAGTGTCCTAACACTGCGTTCACTCTGCCTAATTTGCTAAATAGTAGATAACAAAAAAAACACCGTCAATATAGAACTTACCCAGAAGTGCAATGTGCCGCAGTCAGCACATACAGATCGTTAATAAGGGAGCCTCCACAGTAGAACCTGCCGTTGTACATCAGCACCACTATCCATGGTATCTCCAGCTTCTTGGTTTCATATCCTCCCACAATTCGCCTGCGAGTCCTGGCTATGCCGCACTCTGTAGTAAAATTATTATAAGTTAGATATTTGTGAGGCAATCGTAGTGCAGGGTTGCTCCCTGCAAGAGTGTTACTGTAACGCGATGGTTGTGGGCTCGATCGCTCGAAATAATATCTATCTATATATAGAAAAGGACTTGTCCTCACTGACTGAGGTAAGACGCACGCACAGCCGTAACCGCTGTGCGTAGAAACGTGAAATTTGGCCAGATGTTTACTTTCGTAATTTGGATATCCACTAAGAAGGGATTTTGAAAAATTTTAACCCTAAAGGGGTGAAATAAGGGTTGAAAGTTTGTATGGAAAAAAATTAAATCTGCACCAATTTTTATAAAATTGTAAATTCAGACTCTTAACAATATTTCATTGAACACGTGTTTCATCGTTTTCTAGAATTCTCCCCCTAAGGGTGCAAATAAGGGGTTGAAAGTTTGTATAGATTTGTTTTTAAATCGCCACCAATTTTTATAAAATTTGAAATTTAGACTCTTAAAAATATTTCATTGAATACATGTTTCGTGGTTTATTAGAATTCACCCCTAATTACGCAAGCGAAGCTGCGTAATGCCGCTAGTATTATATAAATAGGACTTGAACTTGTTACCGTGAAATAAATTCTTCCGTAGAATAGTTCTAACTGCGCTAAAATATTGTAAGATGGCATGGAACATTTTTTAAAATCTTATATTACTTTAATAATAACCCAACATTTCTTATTGGTATAGATATTTAGCTTGTCATATTTCCACAATATAGGAGAAGGCGAGAATATTATGCGAAAAGTGGAGAACAGACTGTCGTAACACAAGTTTCTGTCTGCCTATCCTGCTATATATGGCATACAGCGTGAAACTAAAAAAAGGTTCATAATACACAATGCTATCAATAAATAAAGAATTAACAAGCCCTCGGTAAAAAATAAAAAAATATATATCTCCATATATTTAAAAAAATACTAACGACATGTTGGACATTCCTCTGGAGGATCATTTGTTGGTTTACTCGTAGTAGAAGTTGTTGTCAACCACGTGTTTATCCATTCCAGTATGCCTTTCTCCTGACCAGGTCCACCTCTCTCGTTTACGGAGTAGCAACTGGCTATCCCCACAAGGCAAAGTAATGCTAGCAAACGCATTATTTCTGAAAAAAATATATATATACAAAAAGTGCAAAATTAAATAGTAAATATTAATGGTAATTTTATTTAATTCAAATAAGAACACCATGCCGTCGTAGTGGCCGACTGTAAAACACGAGGGCTCTGGATTCGATTTCCATTGGAGGGAATGAATAAATGTAATGTTTCCGCTCTGTAACAAGACGGAAAATGAGGAATGGAGCGGCTAAACACTAAATTCCCTACCCTAGTATAAGAGCGATGAACGCGTGAAGGCAAAAAAAGGTACTAGATATCTTTTTAACCGACTTCTGTAAGGAAAGGTTATCAATTCGACTGGTTTTTTTTTATCGAACATAGTAACCTCATACAAATCTCAACCTAACCACTATATAGAACACCATAAATATTCATAAATATCAGTATAATACCTACAATTAGCAAGTGCTTTTCGAATCAAGGACACTCGACCGGTCCAAGTTGGTCGGTGGCTACGTATTGAAGTACCGTTAATCAATTATTCATCTTATTTTAATTAAACACGTTTTTGCATATTGGAAGCACCAATGAATATTCTTAAAAAGGTTTTTGCTCATTAAACCTTCTCTAATATGAGTACAGTACGGTCAACGAGTTGTGGCTGGTGGAAGTTAGGTTTTCTGAGTGTTTGCGTATTATTTGTTCGGAAAGAAAATAATCAAAAGTAAGTATAATCTTAAAATCTAATCTGTGCAGTCATTTACGACTAACTTCAAGGCGGCCACTACTTGTTGACCGTACTGTACGTACTTTCGTCCTCATTTATTGGAGGATGATAGTTCCTAACAAAAATTCGTCGTTAATTGGCATATGGTGTGTAAATAATTAAAATAAATTGTAAGACGAAAAATCTTTTTTTATATACAAAACTATAATAGCAAAACTAATTAAATTGTTATAAGTAAGTTCAATAATAAAAATTGTTTTTCATCTTAATAATATTTTTGTGTTTAAGATGTTTGTCAAAAGCAAAAGACTTCAACGCGTTTACAACCGCCGCTCTCCTCCAGCGTAATCACGAAAATTCGTCTTTTTATATATGAACTAGACACTCAAATGTGACTTTGCCCATTTAAACTTATTTTTATATTATAGACAAGAATAATAATTTATTTAAGAAATATTTTATAAATACGATACGTATTAAGGGATACCCTTACCTTTTCTAATAACAAAGAATATGTGTTTAAAGTTTTATATAAAATAAAATATTTCTTTAATTCAAATTCAATTGTCGTAAGAAACGTAAAATCTAAAAAGGCTATAAATCACTAGTCACGTATTGGTACTTCCAGTATTCTAAGAAATCTACTTTGGACAAGTGCCAGAGGTAAAATGAGTTAATAATAGGTACTAGGTAGAGACAAAACTGATGCTAAGATTTTTTTTTACTTTTACTCTAATATATTTGTAAGTTGCCCTTTTTATATATCTTGAGAAAACTTGTAAATCCTTTATAGAAATATACATGAAGGAATTAACTATTTACACAAGTAACAAATTTAACGAAATTTTAGTCTATTATCAATTTCTATAATATTTTTGAGGCCAGTCGTGGCGTAGGGGCACAAAGTATGACTCTAAAACCGACTGATTGTGGGTTCGATCCCTACAAAAGTAGATGAAACATTTATTTAAATTTGTATTTCCATTTCTTCGCTCTGGTATCGAGTTAAAAGCGCACTCGACATACCATACCTCCAGATTTAGGCAGAAAGTAGAGTCTAATAAGATTACATTACTTTTGTTTATGTCACTGTCATCGGTGTCCACGTGACTTCGATAAAAATATATCACGTCCAGATTTGTATGCTACTCACATCCAGCAACTCGTTCTAGGAGAGAGCTGGTTTTCCTGTTCCATATCATTTTCTATAGAAAGTATACTTGTATATACATATATATTTAAAATAACTTCTTTTACAATACTAATATATATTTTTCTTTTTTCTTATATTTATTTAACAAATTAATTTATACTTATATCTCACCCTCTCTGTAGAGCTTACATATATGTCCATTAAATATTGAAAGTTATTTAAAATATGTCCCTATATATAAATAGAGTTATTAATTAATTAATAAATATTATTAATCTGTGCGTTGATTTAATCTTTTAGCATTATTTATGAGACGCCATCTTAATTAAATATAACGGTTTAATCGAGTTATGATTTAAAGTTTGTCGCGACAGTCGAGTGAAATAATATTTAAAATATAAAACGAATAGAATTAATCTTTTTATTTTGTCCTCCAAAAAGCCAACTGTATGTCTCAAAGAAAGAAACATAAATATAAGCAGCAATAAATCAATAATATTTAAATAACGATAAAAGTCACATGTCACAAAAATTTATCTATACTAAAGCAAAACGAGTTTAAAAACCAGAGCACATTAAATATAAACCAAAAACTAGATCATTTTAAGACATAATAAATCATTTAATATTAATTTAAAAAATAATTAAGCCCAAAAATACAAAAAAAAAGAAGTACTCACAAAAGAAATTAATTTCTACAGAAGTGACCACGAGCGTATCCGAACGACACCTCCGGACGACAGAGAAAATAAACTCTACTTTCACTCGCCCACTTAGTCCTGGCACTGGCGGTGCAAAACAAACACACACCATTTTATCCTATGAATCGCCATAAATACCTTACAGTTATTTGCATAAGGTAATTTCAGTATTATTATCTGTTAATTCTGTTATTACCATTTTTTTTTCCTTTCATGTGGGATGCAATCTCGGGCATGCGACTCATTATGGGTTGTGTACTAGTTAGAATTAAATTGTTATTTCTTTTACCTATTTCATAATATTAAAATTGGAAGATTTTGTATGATTTAAATTGGTTTTCTTTAAATAATTAATAACGATATAATTTTCTTGGTTTCAATGTTTAATTAAGTATTTTTTAGTGTATTTACTGGTCAAATGGATACTAGTCGTGGTGTAGTGGTACTAACGTGTGGCTGACGCGAACGATGTGGATTCGATTCCACTCGAGGAAATGATATAGTTAATATTTTTATTTTCGTTGCTCTGGTATTGAGTTCCGCCACTTAATATGTAATGTCTCGAAAATTAGACGGAAGGTGTTCCCTCTGCCTGCCAATGCAATAAGTTCTTATTTCTTACCAAGTCCCAAACGTGAACGGGGGTACATTTTGATTGTATTGACATAGAGGTTTGATATTATTTTGTTCCAGGGTTTGTAGACTTGTAAATATTAAATTGTTATTAAAAATTTAAACCATGACGTAGAAATGCTAAAAAAAAATTGTAAAAAAGAATCTTTAGACAGACGGACAAACAGACGGGCGGGCAATTAAGTAGTTTTAATATGAGTGTATTCTGTTTTTTTTCTATTGATTTACGGAACCCTAAACCAATCTAATTGGCTGTTAATATATTACACATCAATAAGGAAAATGTAAAAATAATTTAACGACATTGGCCTAAACAAGAACTTATTACTTATAATTTGTATCTGAAATTTTGTACCGAGCAGGGCCGTCGTGGTGCAGAGGCACAAGTATGTCACCATAAGCGCGACGGTTATTAGTTTGATTCCCACTCATGGTATCCAATATTTAGTATTTTGAATTCCTCGCTCTCTCTGTTAACGAGGCAGAGCGCAGCGTTGAGTTCCTTTCTTTCCGCTGAATCCCGGAATTCAACGGAAGGGAATAGAAGTGTCAGTCAGAATAAGGAACTTAGTGTATTCATACTAGGTTCCCAGATCCCCTCTGCCTATAAGCGGGGTACAGAGTGAACCGAAAAAAATAAGTAATAAGTACGTATTATTTTAATTGACTCCAGTGTACTACTATTCCTAATGACAAATGTTCACGCAGGCGCTATTGAAATATTTAAATTACCAGCGCCTGCATGAAAATAATGAACAATATGCGTATTAACAAAAATGCTTTATTTTTATTTATTAATTGTAAATATGTATTTTTATTATATTTGGTTGTTTTCCACTTTTATTATTATATGACTAAAATGATTTTTACAATTATATTCTTTATACCAAGGTGGACTTATCTCTAAAAGAGATTTCTTCCAGTCAACCTGTGGAAGTGGGTGAAAGAAACATATAGCGGGATACTGTGCAATATTCAAAAAGAATAAAAAAAATGTAACATAAATACAATAAATTGATTTTAAAATAAATCAAAATTTAACATTTTCAAATATTTGCACATATGATAACTGTTGCCATATTATATTTTCAGGTTCACGCTAGCATGTAGCAGGGTAGGCAGAGGAAGCCTAGTGTTTTATTTAGCAGGTTTACCTTTTATCTCAAGGCTCTCTGAATAGGATATAGTTATTTAATCAAATATTGGTTGGAACGGAATGGCTATTGCCTTGTAACAATTGACAGGCGCTAATAGTAATAACGCTTAAGAACGCCTGCTTAAATAATTCAACGTACCTTTCTAAATAGTTAGAAAAATAAACCCAAGTATTTATATGTTGCGGCAGAGCTTAGAAATAAAATTTATAAAGAAATGAAAATTAAATATTACAATAGAAAATCATTTGTTTTCTTACATAAATTGGGTCACAACATTTATATATGCACATAAATATACTTCACGAAGGTGTTGGGTGTTTATTGTTATAAGCTTTTTTTTAAAATAAGTTGTCAGAGTCAAAATAAAATATGGGCAAATAAAGATCTCCATATGAGATAAGAACACTTTTCACAAATAAGATGTCACTTGCGTCCGCGACTGTCAGTTGTACTCGCACAAGATCAGATTTCATGAAAAAGTTATTTAATTTACGTAAGATATATCCTTGGGATGTTAAAAACAAACACTATATTTCTTTATTTTGTTAGCTTCTCGTTAGATTTTCGAAAGTAATTGATCTAAAGTAGACAGAAATGGATATAAGACAAATAAGAAAAAGCTTGTAAAAACAAATGCTGACCCCAAGATTATGTGATAGCAAACACCTAAGGAGTTAAAATTGTGATATCAGGATATCAGGAGACTTGTTTATTATTAATTAAAACCACAGAAGTTTAGTAAATTGCGAACTTACCACACTCTCTGGTAAATTACTGTATTTGTCAACTTGACCCCATATAATATATGTGCTGTACTGAGTCGACTAACTCATTAATACACTATGTCGGTAATTCGACAGAAAGTGGTAAACGGAGTGTCTTAACGATAGGTTCCCTCTATCTACCCTGCTGTGTGCGGGATACAGCGTGAAGCTGGTTTATTTTGATTTACTTATACAAGTGCGTTTCTTTTGTAAAATTCTATATTACTCAAAAAAATAGTAAGAATATGTCCTACGGAGTATCTATACAAAGTACAGAGTACTTTAAAACAGCTGAACAAACTAACATTAATCATTCGTATTTAGTTTCACTAGTAATAAGAAAAAAATACGTAAAAATTTCATATATCTTTTACAATACTGTATGTTAACGTTTTTATTGAAGCATATATTTATTTGACCTCTTGACTTAGCAAATTGGATATCCATAAAAATCGAATGTAGGTACTCGACTTTTACGATTATAACATAATTGATATTAAATATTCGGTTATGGTACACGATTATTTATTAGTAACTGTAGATCTTTTGACGTCATTACTGAAAATATTCAGATTTTACTATGTATTTTTTATGGAATTTGTAAACTAAAGACAAATACAGAAAAATGTTATCGGAAACTATGTCTATTAGAATACAATATATTATTTAGAATTTGAATATAATATTTTCAAAAATATATAAGGCTAGATTGACGCAGTCACACAAAGTACGACTCGTGACTTCTCAGTTTGGAAAGGCACTCACTTAAAAGCTAATGAAAAAAAAATATGTAGCTTCACGCTGTATCCCACACACAGCAAAATAGGCCATCTGGAGGCCCGTTCGCCACAAATTCCTACAATTTCATGACATAAAAAGACATAAGCCAGTGTTCATAGATATGACACGGTTTTGCAATCCTTCGCCTCGTCTAGAGCACAGAGGAACTGGGACGACGCGCATGGTCAAACCTCGTATGCTGGCTGGTTATCGCGTAGCGGTGCATTCCATTATATTGCCTGTACATAAATTAAATATTTGCATAACACCTTGTGTTGAAAGCTAATCGAATGTCATCTAGAATAGAATATAGGTGTTATTGTTATAGTAATTTTTTTTTAAAATCAAAATAAATAAATTTTGGATAGACAGAGGGTAGCTAGGGTTAAGACACTCCGTTTTCCACCTTCCGCCGATTTTTTTCAGGTGTTACGTGTTAGCGGCGGTAGTTAACGCCTGACTTTTGCCTTAGTGCTACAGCGAAAAAAAGAAAATATTAATAAATAATAATTAATTCCCTCGAGTGCAAAACGAAGATAATAGATAGTAGATAAGCTAATAGATAGTAGATAGCTAATAGATAATATATCTAATATATGAATAATTTGTGATATAAACACAATAAAAGAGAAAAAAGAACTATTGGAAATATAAAAATAAATTTATTGTTTTTAATATATTTTATACATGTAAAAACAATATGTTTAAAACAATATGTCCTTAGCTAACACTAAACCGACGAATACCAGGAGGAAAGACGACACTTGCTGGTACATCGCGCCATCAGTTTGGCATGCTTCTCTAGAATGACTACCTTCGTGCCAGGTAACGTTAGCAAAATCTGTATTAGCTTTTAACGCAGCATTTATAATTGCTTTTGTTGTCTCTGGTACTACAATAGCCCTCGTGTATACTTGTCCGTATACTACAATACATAAATGTACATTATAAATTTTGTCCACGCAGTTCTTGTCGTATTATTTATGGAATAAAATAACATGTAACGAAAAATTATATACAATAAGTTGAACAGTGGTTCACGTGGAGAACGGAAGTGTCTTAATGGGAACGGAGTCTTAACACTAGGTTCCCAGGTTATCTCTATCTTGTTGTTGCGGTATACAGCGATAAAATTGATGATGATGATGAAATGTGCATTGCCTTGTCAGTATTCTTTTTTTACTTACCAGATTTACTATTGTTATTTTCGTTACAGCCGTGGACTATAAAGTAAATTAAATTATCAGTTCTCTGAATCACCATATCGTATTCAATGCCATCTGAAAAAATAAATGTGCTGCTAAAAATTGTTGGTGTTCTCTTTATCTTTAAGAGTCTTCTCCACTTTGCGTGATGGAGTTAAAAGAAACTAATGACTAATAATTAAAGGCTAATTTAAGAGTCAAAAGAAAAAACGGAACCCTTAGGTATAAGATCGTTTTGTTGCCTGTCTGTGTGTCTGTCCGTCCACCAACCACCAACACCAACACTTTTTTTACTCCAAAATTCGTGGAAATGTCAATCTAAAATGAACATCAAACAGTCTTTACAGTCCTTTGAAGAACAGAAAAAATATACTTCGAAGACTTATTCGTTCCTCGTAGGTTATACCCCTTTTTGTATGAAACTTGTGGCGTGTCTTATAAACTTGTGACTTATAAAATATTTTCCTTTAACCTAGTATTATGAAATTTGGCAGAAGGAAAAGTGAGAACTTAGGTACATTACAAGTAAAGAAAAATGTGTGCTATTGCCTATTTATAGTTGTATATTATTTATAATATTTAATTATTGTTAATTTCATATAAAATTTTTACAAATCCGCACTCACTCCGCAATCACTTTCCGTTGACCTACAATCAAG
>DWNA01002937.1:0-10799 GCA_018249835.1 Heliconius besckei
TGGATAGCCACTAAAGGCAGAACAAGTGGAAGAATATCATCTGCTAATATTATACGGACATGAAAGGGTCCCACTCGGACGAATAAATGCCCTTATGAGCCTTTAGAATTACAGTACATTTATTTATAACTAATGACATTGTGGAGGAGATAACAAAATGGAGCAACGCAGAAATCCAGCTGAAGATTGAAAACCCTGATGTAAAAGCCACCTCCCACAGAATTCGAAGGTGTATCTGAGCTAAAGAAAAGAAAATATTATGCCTTTTGTCCATCAAAAATTAGAAGGATGACAAAGATTATGTGCGGCAACTGTAAAAAACCCATTTGTGGAGAGCACAAGTCCAGCGCCTGTCCTAAGTGTCTTTGAGACAAAAAATATATTTAATTAGTTGTCTATTATTATATAATTTATAAAAAAATGATTTTAAAAAGTGTATGTCTCAAATTATAAAACTGACGGAGAGATTCCTAAATGTTTAAGTTTTATAAAGTAAGAAGTACCTCCTTTTGTTCTTTTATGTTTTTTATTTATTCAGAACACAATTACAT
This sequence comes from Heliconius besckei, assembly GCA_018249835.1. Taxonomy (NCBI): domain Eukaryota; kingdom Metazoa; phylum Arthropoda; class Insecta; order Lepidoptera; family Nymphalidae; genus Heliconius; species Heliconius besckei. Next base: position 552 of record DWNA01002937.1, read on the forward strand.
ACATTAAGATATAATATCATATTCAGAAACCTAGGATATACATAATCCAAAATATGCTCACTCAAACATTCGCACGTTGAATCGATAGCATAGGTATAATCTTAATTAAAAAAATGGTATAAAAAAAAAAACACTTTTCAATTCCAAAACCAAGCTCCTGAGGTTCGTACGTCAAGATGAATATAATATTCTTTTTAAAAATAAAAATATAAAAGTAAATACATTAATTAAAAAACATATAAAAGATATAACAAAAATATAACAATTTTATTTTAAATCTTTTCCGTAAAACCCAATGACAAAATAAGCAAACAAAAAAGCGCATTTGTTATTCCACCCAAAGCTAGCTCTATTAGACAATTCTAATCAGATTTCGTAATACGAAATATTCTAAAGCTCTACAGCGCTACATCGCTTCAAGGGTACAAAACAAACACCCCTTTTCCTAAGAGATATTCAAATTCCGGCCGCCATCTTGCGCAAGACGTCGATACAGAGTAACTAGCATTTTTTTTGCAGAACGTCTTAAGTTAAATATTTTTACGCCACTATAGTCCTTACGACGTCACCTTACGCTGCTGAATCGCTCGTGTAAAAATATTACTCTACACCGTGTTCACTACTCTGTGGAACGATATAAAACTATTTTTGTTTATTTTATTATGTGGTCTATTTTAAGTGAATAACGTTTAGAATGGCGACTTTTGAATTGGTAGTTATGACATTTTGGTAGCGACGGTTAAAACTAAGTTAACAATAGTTGTAGCGTCTATCATGCTGTCTCATTCTATTATCTAACTTGGCATCGAGTAAGAGGGAGACAGATATACAATAGTTTATGCGTTTCAGTAGGCGTGGTTAAATAGTTTGATAGTGAAGTTCGGAAGAAGTTTGAAAAGGGTAGGTTTTTATTGGATTTTCGTAATGGGAGCTGAAATGTCGGCTTTGGTATTTCAAGATGTCTGCTGTTTGGTAATTTAATGTTCTTATAAGAATTTACTTCAATTTACTATTTGAAAATAAAGCTCCAAAAATATTTTAAAAAAATGTTTTTTTTATTCTAGCTTCACACTGTATCAATTATAATATGGCAAAGGGAATTCAGTGTTATGACTCTCCGTTTGCCTATTTTCGAGACCTTGTGTGTTAAATGGCGGAACTCAACCCCAGGCTTTGCGTCAACTCGAAAACAAATATATTAAAATATTACGTAGTTATTTTATTTCCTCGAATAGGAATCGAACCCACTACCTGTCGTGTTTCCAGTCACTCATTTATTTAAAAAAAAACTGCTTCGTAAAATATTTGACATTGCTTAACATTGCATATTTGTAAAATATTATATTTTTTATACCAATTAATTAATAATAAATCGAGGGGAAATCGAACCCACATGTGCTCCTGTGCCGTGATAATCTCAGTTTAATTATGTTTGTATGTAGTTGTAACTATTTTCATGATGTAACTCTGTCAGTTTTTGTATCTGCATATCTTTTGGTAAAACTCTAACATTATAGGACTTTTTTATTTTTAATGCACTTGGGTATTCTTATTTTGTCTTTACTTTTTTTAATAGATGCTCCGTGGTATATTGAATTTAAAGTTCTTATATTAAAGAGTTCCTAAAATCATTATCTGAGACAGTGTATATGGTGGATTCCTTACTCTAGAGCCCTAGTTGATCTGCCAGCACTCCTGGACTCCTGTCCAGGAGGGATCTCGTGTTTAATTGTTTTTATATACCTATTTATCTCATGACCATGACGAATATCCCGACATTGTTTTCAGCTTCATAGTGCATACAGCAGGGTAGGCAGAATGAACCTCGTGCTAGGACACTCTGTTCCCCACTTTATTTTGAATTCTGGAGGCATTGCGTGTTGGGTGGTGGAACTCAACGCCGCGCTTTGCCTTGACACCAGAGCGAAGAAATAAAAATAGAAATTTGAATAACTAATTCCTTTCCTCGAGTGGGGATCGGATCCACATGCAGTCGATTTAGCAGTACATTGGGCCCCTGGGCCACGACTGGCATTGTTTTGATAATCCATTGCCAATCTTTCGTCCAATTTTCTAGACGTTGTATGTTCAATGACGAAACCCATCGCATTATAATCAGAACTAGTAATTATTAGATATGTAATTCAAAACTTAAAATGAGCAATTGCGGTGGCTTTTTTAGCATTTATAAGTACTTATGTACTTACTTAAAAATGTAAAATGGCTTATGTGTATAATTAAAGTATTAAAATAGATTCTTATTAACTAACGTACATGTACAAATATATCTCATTTCTTTCTGTTAAATCAATGGAAAGTGGGGAACGGAATGTCTTTGCACTAGATTCCTCTGTCTACCCTGCTGTATATGGGGTACAGCGTGAAGCTAATTTATTTTTAGTGCTTCGTACTGTTTGTTCGAATGCAATAAATTGCACGATATTTTTGTTTTGAAGCCAGAAGTGCTGACAATTAAATTTTTTAAAAGTAATTAGTAGTTAATAAATTTGATTAATTATGATCATACGTAGAATTTTTCGATTTCTAAAAAGGAAACATTTTCTAGCTTCATCTTTATATTAAAATGCTTAAAAAATAAAAAAAAGGTTAGTAAAACTGACAGTATAATCTAGATTGGATTTTAAAAAAAGTCCCGCCTCGTTTATTTTCGGATCTTAAAAGTTGTCTCTGTGGTCTTCTTAAAAATTGAAATTAAAATATATTTAAAATGAATGTACCTAATATATTTAAATAGAAGAACAGAGGAAGGAAGGAGGCAGCTTCACGCTGTACCCGTGTAGATATCCCGCAGAAGTAGTCAGTAAGAATTTAGAATGAAGACACTCTAGTCTCCACGCTCCGACCAACATTTACAATATTTTCGCCTGCTCACTAGTGCAACTCAATGCTGTGCTTTTTTAAGCTTCACACTATATCCTGTACATAGCAAAGTATGTAGAGAGAACCCGGAAACTTAGTGTGAAGACACTCAATTCCCATCAAGACACTTGTTCCCTACTTTCTGCCGAATTCAGGAAACATTGCATTTTGAGCGGCAGAACTCAACGCCGCGCTTTACCTCGTCACCAGAATGAGAAAATGAAAATATTTTATTTCCTCGAGTGTGAATCGAACCCTCACCCTCGAATATTAATAAATAATTAAATATGAATAATTAAAAGTTGATAAAATTATATTTTTAATAAGTACATTTGAAAAGTAAAAATGGTTCTAACCATTTATATAGATATATGGTCATAAGTTAACAGCCATAGCTATTAATTACTTGTGCGGTTTGTTTGGCGCTAGATGTTCTGGCGATTGGTGACATTCGGACAGTGGATAGTGTGGAGACAGTTGGGTTTTCCTTTGTATATTTATATTTTATCATATTTTTTTTATTTTGTATGTTTTCATAAAATAATTGATATGTGATTAATATTATTCTGAAAATCGTTTAGAACGTTATTTTCTATTGAATATCAGTGAGTTAAATTAAGATCGTAAAATGTGCTATATTAAGTAACCTACTCATACTATAAGTACTTCAATATGAAATGTTTATGACTATATAATAATTTCTTCAATATTTTTGTAATAAAAAAATATATATTTGACAAACTATTAAAACTTAATTTTAATAATTACTAAAACAACGTATTTAATGGTTTTTCTATATTATCACTCTTTTAAAATACAAAATTCTAAAAAAAAATATAATTCCACACAATTATTAAATAAAGTTTTCGACTCCACGCCACTCGGGGTCATCGCCCGGTCACTCGTGGCCCACTGCCGCTGCCGACGGATTGACGTCTCGCACCTACTGTTTATATTATAATAGGCTTGTAATAAACCATTTATAAGGCTTTTTATGGTTCTTAGTTGGAATTTGAATTCGTTTTTTTTATAAATTAGTTGTTTTTGACTAATTTTAGTATTAGGCACTTTGTTGAAAGAGTCCGCCTGAAAACGTGATTCGTGATGTTTTTTTACAAAATTAGAACGATATTTTAATCAATATTTTTAATGAAAATCGTATAAAGTCAAGATTACTTACATAAAAATTAAAAACAAAAGTCACGTCGACGTGTCCACGTTCACCCTCAAGGCCGGCAATGCCTTTTCAACCCCTCGGAGATGTTTTGATGATTGTAATTAATTATTAAAATATGTGTAAATTATATTTTTTTATTGCCAAAAAAATTATAGTCTACAGAAGTCCATAGAATTTTCTTGATAGAATTTTCTGTCTTGATATAAACGAGTGTTATGTTGAAATTTTCAAATTTGAGGTGCATCAATATATTATTTAGATTCGATATTCTGAGTTCTTTAAAAATCAAATCAAATCAGCTTCACGCTGTATCCTGTAAAAGGTAGGCAGGGTAGGCAGATGGAATCTCGTGTTCCCTCTGTCCCCCACATTTATAATAATAAGTACGTACAAGAGAATTAAATAAATATGATCAGTTACAAGGATATATTTTCAACAAAATTATAAATATCTAACTTAAAAGAAGTGATAGTAATATTACATTGGTTCAGGACTTATTAGCTTAAATATTTATGCTTAAAAAACACTTCAATAGGTTTTTTGATCAAGTTAGACAAAGTTCTGCGACTCTGTTCGAGAGCAAGGTATAATGGAATGGAAATTATGTTATAGTTTAAATAACTTAATAAGTAATAATTGTATGTATAATAATTGTATTGTCATTAGAGACCACAATTTGGGCCATATTATAAAATTAAGATTTTAATTATTTTTGTATTTCTATTAGACACTAGGTGGCGCTGTCATTACAAATTATAATAAAAATACTAAATGTTAAAATAAAGTTTTCGAATAAGTTACTAAATAATAAAATTATTTATATTTACATGTAATAAATATAACTGACATAAAATCTAATTATTTTAACTATTCAAAGATAGATGTCGCTGCTAAAATATGTCAGTCATCATTTGCAGAATTTTAGTTTGGCTTTTCATCGATAGGTAGCAGCACAATACTATAACAAAATTATTCAAGACTAGCGGACGCGCGCAGTTTCGCTTACTTATTAAGGGGTGAATTCTAATAAACCATGAAACATGTATTCAATGCAATATTTTTAAGAGTCTAAATTTCAAATTTTATAACAATCGGTGGCGATTTAAAGATTTTTCCATACAAACTTTCAACCCCTCATTGGCACCCTTAGGGTTAAAATTCTAAAAAACCGTGAAACACGTGTTCAATTAAATATTTTTAAGAGTCTGAATTTCAAATTTTGTTAAAATCGGTGCCGATTTAAAAAAAAATCCATACAAACTTACAACCCCTATCTCACCCCTTTTGGGTTAAAATTTTTCAAAATCCCTTCTTAGTGGATGTCCAGATTACGAAAGTAAACATCTGTCCAAATTTAACGTTTTTACCATCACCGGTTACGGCTGTGTGTAGTGAGGACAAGTCCTTTTATATATATAGATAATAGCATATTCAGCAATTTCTTATTAAAAAAAAAATATAGAAAAAACAGATTCTTTTGTTCGGTTTTACAAATAGCTCTTAAGGCGATGTCTATATTATATTTTTTTTATGATTGAATATTTTATTATCTAATAATAAATACCATATTGAAATATATTATTTTAATATCTTCGTGCTGGTAACAAGATAAAGTGCAGCGTTGAGTTCCGCCACTCATAATATAATGACTATAATGGGACAGTGCGTAGGGAACATAGTGTCTTAGAGTGAGTTTAAATTCCCTTTGCCTACCTTATTAATAATATTATATATCACGATATTTATACTGTCAGAATAATTTACTTGCAATGTTTTAATAAATATAAGAAATTAGTGCTTGATGATACTATATGCATAGTAGGTACACTAGTAGTTCTCTCCGGCTTAGAGATAAAGTTTTAAAGAAACAGTCACTATCCTAGTTTTATACTTCTTTGAAATTTATAATATCTATTTTGTAAAAAAAAAATTGAATTCCCCAATGCCACCGTACCTACTATTTGCCTGTATGGTACAGAGGACACCTAGCGTGAAAACACTCCGTTCTCCAGTTTCCTTCAAAATTTGCGACATCACGGTTGAATGGCGCTTCATCTACTAGAAGGAGAAAATAAAAAAAAATCATAATAATACTCCCGAGTGGGAATCGAACCCACGCCAACATACTTTCCCACTGGGCCATTAAGGACTTAATAAAATATTTTTTTACAATTACAAGACTATTTTAATATTATCTACGTATCTATTCTTTAAAACTAGAGCAAGTCCAACCCTACGTTTCCCACACTGACCGCTGTCCGCAACAACCCCTCGTAAAGAAACCTGTTACGTTACTTTAATTTCCTTAAGAAATTCCTTAAACCTGATTTTATTCTCACAGTGAACATTCCTTATACAAAATATTATTTTTGCAAATAAATAATAATAATAAAATAGTATTTTTTTTAAAATGTTGATTCATTATGTTTGGTTTTCACTAGCGCGGCGTTGAATTCTGACACAATACAACATTTCTCGAAAATTGGGTGGCACATGGGGAACGGAGTGTCTTAAAACTAGGTTCCCTCTGTCTACCTTTCTAAGTAGGTTCAAGATGCTAAATCTTTTATTTTATTTATTAAATCGGCTTACATTTTTTATCTTAGGACAAAGACTCTTCGGAATAAAAAGATAACTAATTCTAACTTATAGTAAAGTAAAGATAGATATAATATATCTTTTATCCTTTTTCTTATATTTCTTACATCGTAAGTAACGAGAAAAAATAATAATTGGTCTTTATTGACTACTGTACCTTTTAAAGCGTCGATATTATTATAAATAACTTATTTATTCTATTTATAAATTGCAAGTGACCCGTTTCGCCTTTGTCTACGCTTCAACACACCCGCATTTACAGTTATTTTTATCTTATATATTTAAACATTAACTTTTATGCTATTAAAAGGTCTGCATAGAATTTTTTTGTTATAAATAAAGATGTAGTGATTGTTCTCTTCGGCTGTAGCATAATTAAGCTGAAAGAACAATAATTATTGTGTACTTATATCAGAAGTAAAAAATATGAAGAAAGAGAAAAGGCACAGCGGTACAGGGTCTTACTAAAAGCGTGAAGGTCCGGTTCCCACTCGGGGGAATGAATTATTTTCATTTCCTTGGTCTAGTAAAAAGTCCAGGCGCGGTAGACTCCGCCACGCCACGGAAGTTAGCATGGGAGTGTTTTAACACTAGACCTTTCCTATAAAAAAAAGAAAGAAATTTTTCCTAAATTATAATAATAAAACATTTTTTTTTAAAAGTTTGAATGAAAATTGTTGCACGTTTAAATATTAAAAAAAAGTTTGATATTTTCTTAGTAATTTTTATTCTTGAATTATAACATAAACTGTTTATTAATTCAAAATAAGTAGCTAACTTTACAGTCTTGACCACTGTCCCTTTGAAAGGGGTGAGATCACCCTTAAGTCTTGAAAAACCAGAAATCTCTTTAAAGTCCGTCTTTATCATACAAACCTGTTTTATTTCTCACGGTGGACAGCGCCGGTACAATCTTTTATTATAGTTTACTACTTTCTATACTGTATAGTCGAGTCAGTGCTAAAGTGTAGTGACAAAATGATGGAGTGTCATCATCAGATCTCTTTCGATAGCCTAAGACTATCTTGACAGCGAGTTTTTGTGCTATATACTGTGCGGTGTTAAGTTCCGTCACTCCACGTGCGATCTCTCGAAAATGCGGCGGAAAATGGGGAGCAAAGTGTCATAACACTAGGTTCCATCTGTGAATCCCGCTACGTGCGGGATACAGCGTGACGCTGTTACGTAAAGTTGCGACGCTTGGACATTCCAGAGTGAATATTTAAGAGTGAAGGAAGTTTACAGGAAAGTAATTCTTTAAGTTTTACCTATATAATATTAATCAAAAATTTATTGAAATTCAAATTTCAATTTTTTTAAAATTTATGACAAAGTGTGAAAATAAAATATTTAATGCCACCGAGTGGCGAACCCACAACCATCGCATTAAAAGCCACGCCCTTATCCCCGACACTTCCAGATCTAACCTATTCTCTTTTTTTTAAACAAATCTAAAGTAAATATAAAAGTACAAACCCTCCAAAAACAAATTAGGTACAACCCAAACCAGATATTAACTTAACAAATTCAAGACAATAGGTAAGGCAAGTTTCTTGAGTATTCATTATTTTCTGGCACCAGCCACCAGCCACCAGCCACCAGGCAGGTGGCCGGGAGGGCCGGGGCTATAAATCTTGGTGTTCCTAAACGAGAAAATGTAATGAAACGGCTTGCATTTTCTCCTCGGCATCAGTCAGAGCGGACGGTAGTGAGAGATGGGTATGTGATAATTTTGGTTAGATTATAGGTTTGTTTTGGTTATATAAAAGTTATTTTGAGAATGTTGTGGTTAAGTGGAGAGGCGTCATAGTAAACGCGACAATTGTGGGAACGGTTTCTGTTAAAAAAATATATCAAATAAAATTAAATTTTGTGGTAAAATCGTTTAAATATTTAAAATATCACGAAAAGATACTAAATGTAATTAAAAGCTAATTTGAAGTATCCAGCATATAGCATAGTTTGCAGGCACCTAGTGCCAGGACAATCCAACCCACCACCACCACATACACTCCACTTACCAAAAAAAAAAAAGAGAAAATCTTACAAAAAATTTCACTTCCACCCCTCTCACCCTAAATAGTGTAGAACCAGCACAGAAAATAAATTACAAATCATCTCCCGCGAAGACGCGAGCAAATGGTTCAGTTAGTGCTAAATTGCGCCCAGATTGCCTTTCGCGTTGCAAAATTTCCTACAGATTTAAACGCAATCTGTTATTGTAAGCTTAATGAAATTGTATCGATTTGATTGTAACATCGATTTCTGTTGACATATTCGATACTAGCAACCGGAACGTGGCTTCGCTTGCTTTACATGATTGTTTATTTAAAAAAAATACATAGCGGGATTTAAAACCGTGTCTTTTGGAAACTGCTTAAGTAGATAAAATGCAGCGTTTAGTACCGTCATTAAACACGCAATGTCTCTGAAAAGTGGATAATGCAGTGTTAATATTGGGTTTACTTCCATATGTTTAAAAAAAAACTTGTACTACCTTGTAAAAATTCCCACAGATTTAAATGCAATTTGCTATTGTACGCTTAATGAAGTTGTATCGATTTAATTGTGGAATAGATTTCTACTGATATATTAGATTAAGATCGCTAGGCGTAGGGACGAGGTACGTAGCCTATATGATATAAGTAAATTTATTGATATATTCGTTGTTAATTTTGGCAAGCGACTTGTTATCTATTTTGTGAATGCGTGGACCTAAAGATATTTCTTCTCTCTTTCTTTCTTTTCTTTCTTGTTTTCATTGGAATTTCGTTCAATCTTCTCTTAATCCTCAACTACACTGCGAGGCATGCGAGGAGGTTAGGGAGTCTATAGAAGCGCTGAGAGAGAATTTCTCGAAATTTCTAGGAGAATGGGAAATAACGAGAATCTTCATTTTACATCTCAAAACCTACGAAGTTGTGGGCAGCAGGTACAACAAATAACATAATATATAACCAAATACATAACGCCACCTGACTACAATCCAAGGGAGGTTATACAAATAACACGTTTAAACAATAGATACAAATACTAGGCATTAGGGTGAATATATCAACGTCACAAGTCTTACGTATTTCTTCAGCGTCATTAACAGAACGACTTCCATTCTGAGGCCCATTTAGATAAAATGTCGGAGATTTCGACGAAGATTCCAACCCCCTACCCCCTGCCTTCCTCCCTAGGAAACCCGCGAGTAATGAGTCGCGAAGATTTTAGGGCGCAAATGTTTATATAGGGTGCGAATTTGAGCCATTGCTGAGTTGAGGTGTTGTAATTGATTAGTTTAAGTTATAAGTGATTTTTGATGTGTGATTGGTATTTAAGGGTTATGTATTTTAGTAACAAAGAGCGGTTTAGGTGATTTTTTGTCACCTATATTAAATAAGACTAACAGAATTGTTATAAATAAAAAAATCCAAAAAATATCATAATTAAGAACTTTTTGAAGCAGATTAAGGGCTCCGTAGGTTAGGTAACCTTTTAAGAAAACAGTATAAAATAATTGAATTGATATTATTTACCTGTACCTATTAAGAAATAAGTATAAATAACTGAATTTACAATTTCCCATTCATATTTCCTATATTTTC
>DWNA01002938.1:0-10799 GCA_018249835.1 Heliconius besckei
AAAATTGCTACAATATATTAGGTATCAAATATTTATATTTAGTTCTCAATTAAATTCGAAAAATACCTTTTCATTTTAAACTAGTATTTAGTACTAGATAGTTTTCACCTAATAATTCTGTAATCCGTGAACAATATCAACTCGACTAAACACACATTTAGATGTTCGGCATTTGGGTGTACCTCACCACAACATTAGCCTACCCTTGCCCAGATAATACGAATACATATTAAATGTACCGTGAAGGGTCGCCCGCCGATAAAAAAGGTCGCTAAGCGTACAAAATCGTTATAATTTAACATCTCATAATTGCATTTTTATATAAAGGATTCACATATAACTTACCCTGAAACGACCCTCTAAAACTAGAATGGAAATGGTACCAGATGCTCACATTCCCACAGAAAAACTTTAACCGAACGTTTCGCCCTATGCTGAGAATTTATAGGGGAGCCTTATCTAAAAAGGCAGCCTTTCAGGTTTTCTCCAAGCGAGCGATGCAAAACAAAGCTTTGTAAGACCTCCTTTGAATTTCGGCAAGGAAAATGAGAGGTTACACACGACCGTAGCTTCGTCAAAGAAGCCTCAGAATACTCTTATTACAATAATGTACAGCGATATCACGTTTGGAGAGATCCAGCCGGGATGGGAACTAATTTAGAAATTCGCTTCGACTAGCAGAATTACCAACATTGTTGGAATTCACGTCAAGAGTTCTAAACGCTCTATCGCTTAGAAGTGCGAAGAGTGAAAATGTTATTCTAATATTATTTACTGTAATATTAATATTATTTACTTATTATCTACTACTGTGAGAGTGACTGGTTGTGGGTTCAATTCTCGCTCGAAGTAATGAAATATAAAATGTTTTTATTTCTTCGCTCTGGTAACCAAGCAAAGCGCGATGTTGAGTTTGGCCTCTTAATGTGCAATGCCTTAAAATATTCGGATATAATTGAGGAACAGAAGTGGCTGAATGTGGAATGGAGTGTCTTTACACTAGGTTCCCAGGTTCCTTCTACCTACCCTGCTGTGAGCAAATACAGCGTGAAGCTATAATAAAAACTGTATCATGACAAGTATTCTGTAAGCAACTGCAGGTGAGTCCATATAAGAAGACAAGACCTTTCAAACAATTTCTTAATTCTTAATGGATTTTACGCTAAGTCGTAAATTAAGATACATATTTCAGTAAGAAGGCTTATTTAAAATTTTATATCCCTTTATTAAAATGGGCTCGGAAAATTAGTTTAAAGAGCTTAAAACTTTGTTTTAACTTTTCTAATTAGAAGAGGCCAAATTGATGTCAATATATACTTTAGAATTGTTGATCAGTTTTAAATTGTATGTACATATACTTATTTACTTAGTAATTATGGTCAATCTTATATATTTACATATGTAGAAATAAAAGTTTATTTTGTATATTAAGTTTTCTTAATATAATTATATTTTTAGATATTAGTACTAACTTGCTTAATAATTATAGTTTTTTAAGTATAGTCTATATTTGAAAATATTAGTGTTTAAAAATCACCGGTGACATTTTAACGTTATATTCGTAAAAATGTCACATAGATAACTTTATAATTTGTTTTCTAAAACAAATTGTAAGGATGTCGCAAAATAATACAAAAAAAAAACGCCTAGAAGGCAACTTTCTACAACGTACGTAAGCCTTTAAGCCTTATCAAAGAAACTATCTATTTAGATCTTCTAAGAAATATATAGTATTTTCGATATAAAATACTTGCCCGTACATTTCTTTTTCAAATATCCAATATGTTTATGGTATACATATTCCAATTGACATGGGAAAGTAATTCAATTGGACCCTGTAAAAAACGGATCTCTTATTACGTCATATCTGTCCATCTGTCGGGATGTGTCTGAAATACGCTTCAAAGTAGTCGTCAATGTGTCACCTTTCCACTCATATTTCAATTGGAAAAAGGAAAAATATATATTTATATACCTAATAATGTTATTTAATAAATAATTATATCGTCAGTTTAGAGTGTAAACCTTAAGAACCAAAGACAAAAAATATCTTTAGAAATCTATGTTTAATACAATTTTGAAAATTGATTTGTTTTCTTCACTATTCCAAGTCGGAAGAATTTATTATTGTTTATTAATAATTTCATTTCTTCGCTCTGGTACCGAGACAAAAGCGCAGCGTTGAGTTCCGCCACTCAAACTCAAACTCGAAAATTCGACAGGAAGTGGGGAAGAGAGTGTCTTAACACTGTTTACTCTGCTTTATGCAAGATACAGGATTAAAGGGATAAAAGTCGTATTCGTAGCATATTATGTTTTAGGTACTTTAAAACTTAGAGATAATAAGAGATCGAAGAGAGAATCTAGGACATCTCAAAAAAACAAAATCCAGTATACACTAGACTAGGCTTAACTTCTTATAACATGTACAAGAAAATTTAACAAGGTTGTTGCTAAGATTATTTAGTAATTATATTCGAAACTAAGTGAATTTGCTTACGAACTAACAAACTTGTTTTACAATAAACGGCTTAGTGAACTTTGTTTTCATTCAACCTATTGTTCTCCGGGCGAGTAACGTTATCTCTTAATGTATGTATGTGTGTCTGTTAATAATAACTCTAAAACAATGATGCTATATTTATTTATATAAGTGTATGTTATATTATTTTAACTGTTCCTGAGTAATACGTAATTTAGATGCCATTTAACAATGTTTTGTTTAATTTATATTTGACTTTAATGAATATTTAGTTGGAGTTTGCTTTTGAATGGTAATTTAATAGTGTGGTTCGTGCGTGAAATACTTTTATTATAGATGTTTATATAACTTAAAGAGGCTTGTGACACAGGGGTACAGGTGGCTGTAAACGCAAGAGATTGTGGGTTCGATAAGCTATTTAATATTTTCATTCGTCGCTCTGGTGTCAAGGCAACGCGCGGCGCTTAGTTCCGCTTCTCGACACACAATGTAGATCTGCCTTTGCCTTTGTGTGGAGTACAGCGAGACACACATATATACATCTAATGTATGTGATGCATTAGAAAAAAAAATGAGTAAAGAAATTCGACCCCATATACCGCAAACCCAGAAACATACGTACCAGATGTACCATTATAGCATAATCGGCCATTTCTATACGAATAAAAATAAAAACGTAGAACAACTTATTAATTATGGTAATACCAAATAGCGATATTTGAGTGCTTTGAAAACTCCAAAACTTCCCCCAGTGAATGCGAAAACGACAAGAATATAAAAACCATCCGCCGAGTCGACTCACGACGTGGGTAAAACGCGCGCTTGAATTAATAAGTACAACACGAAATTTGAATTTAATGAAACAACTTGGCGGAGCAGCTGAGCTGGTATCGATCTCGCCTTATAAGAAATGAACAGACGGATTTAAAACGTCGATTGTACTCATGAATAAGCTGTGGAAGGCGATAATGGAAATTCAAAATTGCTCCACGTTTATCCAGCTCTGTTCCAATTCAATATTCAGTGGAAAGAACGCGCTATTAATACATCATACCAACGCCAAACCGATACCTATAAAAAATAATTATGATTTGATTTTTCAGAATTATATGAATAATTTTTTTTCTCTTGTCTTCTTAAATTATATATTTATAGATCTCGGCCTTTCTAGAACGATTATAAGTTCATTTTAGCACGTATTTAAGGCATTAGTAGGATCTTTTAAAATTGGGTTAGGTAGAGATAGGAGCGCAGACAGTGGAGGTGAACGTAAATGCACATTTTAAAGGGGCCCCTTAAACCTATACTTGGGTCGTAAGTCCCAGGCACTCAAAGTCAAAAGTCAAAATATCTTTATGCCATAATAATGCTTAACATTTACTAGGACATGTCAAAAAAATAAAAAATGAATAACAATATAACCAAAGAAATGTGCAATTTTGATTTGAAAAAAGCCCGTTCAAATAGTTGAGCTCATGGAAAGATCCAGGCAAAGAAAACTCATGGCCACTCTTTTTAACTGCCAATATTTGTTACAAATTACAATTAACAATTTTAACTTAGAAATAGAGCAACTCATTTCCAATTACTAAGGAGTTTCTTCTCCTGTCCATAATAAACCATTCTTTTTATTGACTTTCTAAGTAAGATGTCGTTTTTATTTATGTAGGAATAATATCATAGTTTTTAGAAGATAGATATCTTACGATGCGAGAATCTCGTAAAATACCATATTTAGTCTTAAGCTTGAAAGTCATACAAACGTGTATTTTCTATATAATCGGATGCATAAACACGAACTTGCAATAAACTAGTACCATTTCTGAATAGTTTTCGTTCGAGTGACTCTCAAGGAAGCCAGTTTTACTACTTCTAATACAGTTGATGAATAATTCAATGGATATAATTTCTGTGCTCTCTGCGAGACAAGTAAAGCGGATATAGATACAAAATGATGAATTTTAATTTTATTTATGTTGTGAAATTATATTAGCTAGCTTATATATTACATTAAAAAACAATTATTAGAAGCTTTAGTTGTGTGTTTTACACAGAATAGAACCTCCTGAACCTGTACCTTAGAAATTTGTACACTAAAAAGAAATTCAGTTATTTATCACACAGTTATAGATATTATATACGTGTTGTTCACACATTTACACAATAGTGTATATTTTGAAAATAAATATTTCACTCGAGAAATTAAATATTTATTTAAATTTATATTTCCATTTCTTAAAAGTGGGGAGCGGAGTATCTTAACACTAGTTGCTACACGAAATTTTCATAAGTTTAAATCCTTATCATTAAATCTGATAGAGGCCGTCGTGGCGAATCTGAAAAGTGAAAATTTATTGATTTTTCATAGTAAAAAAATTATAAGAAAAGGGAAAAAAATCCGTAATCAATGTCCAAATTATGTGAATCTTAAAAATTATGTTCACAGCTATATGAAGCAAACGGCCATTTCTACAACGATTTAATTTTATAACCGATAACAAATTATCCTCCTCACACTTGTAAGCTGTAATTGTTTCTTGGGGCTTATTAGGCGCGCAATTTGGTAATGTAATAAGAAATTTTAATTCGATAGGTTAAATATAGCGAGTTCGTGTAATGATGCTCGTGTATGTATTTTAGTAGGAAATTATCATCCAAAAGAATATTATATAATTATCTAAACAATGAAAATAGCAACTAAGAAGTACCTAAGGCTATATTTAGAATATTTTCATTCGTTGTTCAGTTTCGCACATAACTAGCAGTGGCTCAAGAATTCAGTGGTAAGTGAACAACGGAAGTATCTTAATGAGGAATAGAGTGTCTTAAATCTTTATCTACTTTACCGTGTGTGGGATACAACAGCAAATAAAAATATTTTCCCTATATATATTATTAAAAAACATATTAAAACACTGAAAAATAAATTAAATACGTATTTATGGAGTTAAGTTACATATACAGTGCCTTCCGCCAGGTTGCGCGGTCCGATTTCCGTTTCAGAAGAATGTTAGCATGCACGCTATAAACGTTCGTTCCGGTTATATTGCCTGTAACTACGATATGGGAATGTTATATTATTTTATTGAATCCAAAAGTTTAAACTTTGTTTTATATGAATTTTATTCGTTTTCATTTTGAATTTGTGTATTTTTATTGTGCTACGATATTCGTAGAGGGTCTACGCTTTAGGTTGCCAGTGACGACGTTCAATTTATTAACAAAATAAAATAATTGTAATTGTTTTTTTTTTATTTTGCCAATAGGGTAAACAAATATCCTATTACTAAGATTCTGCCTGTCTGTCTGTCCGTCTGTTTGTCACCAAGCTGACAAGTGAGGCCAAATCGCACCGATTTTTTTACAACGCAGACTAATGTATTGTTTACTCACTTTTTCATATATAATACTTGTTTGTTAGCACTTCATGTTCATAATTATTTTTCTAATATCCTATTACAAATTATGGATATACAAAATAAATTGAATATTTGATAGCACAGTCCCATTAGTCTGAATTAAGCACTGCGACTTGATTTTTTTTTTTTAAAAAGTACCTTCGCACAAATTGGAACCTTTCTGCCACTCTGGTCGTTAATTATAAGTATTTACCACCTTAACCTCTGTCGAGATCATTTTTAATCCACTTAAAAAGGAAGAGTTTTAAGGAGCTTATTTTTTCCCAACTCTCATTAGATGTTCTTTATTTTGCTTTCATTTTTAAAACTTATAAAAGAAAAAATCTTATATTTTAATGTTATGAAAAAATATATAATAATTTTAGAAATATATTGGTATATAGGCCTATGTTAGTGCAGTTGATAAGCTTTTGAGCAAGCACTATAGAGTGTTGCACTTCCAAATGCATAAAAAGAAATCCTGAACTGAACTCAACGCCTAATATGGTCTAATTAGATACATGTATGATGAAAACCGATTCGTAGAGTGTCTGTCTCTATTGACATTAGCTTTGATTGTTAATTTACTTCTTTTTTATAATTTCAGGCATTCATACATTTTTATATGTTAGTTGAGAAATAACTTGAAATATTCTTATTTGTTCTAAGTGCAATGCAAATGAATTTTTGACATTTCATTTTAGTTTTGCAAATTTAAAAGAATGTTCAAACTTAAGTACAAACTACAACTTAAACTAATAATTATTTAAAAAAATATTAAGTTTTCTTTCAATAATTTTAAATATAATATTTAAAGTATGTTATTATTGTTTTAGTGCCACCACATCAACTAATATTGTACGATAAGTCGGGCCGAGACGTTTCCGGAGTGGTTGGCCCGCTGGAGGAGGGCAACGAGCTCGTCCTTGTTTGTGAGGTTAGAGGAGGTAAGGCTACAGTTTACTTAAATAAATAATTATTATCAGATCCTCAATTTTTTTAAAACTATGAAAATTGAGTGTTTAATATGTATGTTATAAAAACAGTGCTAAGTTTGAAAATACATAGGAAAAATGTTAATTTCTGATAAATAAATTATCAGAAATTAACCTGCTTAGCCTTGGTAAGGAGTATATATTTAGAATACATATCTGTACAATTATATTAAAAATAAAATAAATCAGCTTCACGCTGTATCCCGTACACGGGATGGTCGGTAGAGGGAACCTTGTGTTAAGACGCTCCGTTCCGCACTTTCTGCCAAATTCTGGATAATTATATTAATCTAATATAATTAGAATAACAAATAAAATAATTCTAATCTTAGAATAATAAAAAAAATACTTAGTACTTAGTAACTTGAAAAATTAAAAGCAAATAAAATAGATTATCGTTGCCCTCTGGAATAGGATGGAATTCAACGGCCCATTCTCCCAAAATTTGGTGGAAAATGGGTAATGGAGTTCCGAACACACAGTACAGTACAGTACACCTGTAATCTACAATATATAAATTTACAAAATATTGACATTCAATAACAAAATTAAATTATTAAAAGTAATCAATTTTTTAAAAAAATATTAAGTGTTTTATGTAAAGCCATAAAAAAATTACGACAATAAAATAAATCCTAGATAATCTTTAGACGCTAAAAGACTAAGTGGTTGGGGAGCGGTTAGTAGCACATGGGGCACATTGTAAACATAATGGACATTCACAGGCTCAATATTTTATCAAACAAGCGTTTGCCATATTTTACATTTAATTTATATAAAGTATAAATAGATTCTTAGGAATCTCAAATAATTATAGTAGCTTTAACTTGCGGTTTCGCCTGTATAGTTTGTTCAGGTGTTGTTGATAGTCATGCTCAACTACTACGCCATAAACAAGTATACGCATAATTGCAAAATAGAAGAATTCCCACGGAATAAAAATAATTTCTTTACCCCGAGTGGGGATCGAACCAATAACTATTTCGTGTATTATACTAATCTATTATTGGTGATAAACTCGTCTCTTTTACTTTTGAAAGGATTTTCGTAGTAATTTTTTTATCGGTAAAAATATCCAATTAAACATATTTATAGAAACAAAGAATATTTTCAGTTATTTTGGTCTTATTATAAACGAAACAACAGAAAGCGAGGCCAGTCGTGGCGCAGAGGTACAAGCATGTAAACGCGACAGCTTCGATTTCCACCCCAGGATACGAAATATTCATTATTTTCATTACTTTGCTGTGCCTTAGCACAGTAAGATTTCTGTGGAAAGTAAGAAGCGGAGAGTCTTAACACTAAGCTCCCTCCACCTACCTTGACACATGCAGGGTACTTAAAAAAAAAGAAATAATAACAAACAAAAGATATTCCACACAAATTTAATCCCATAAATAGACCATTAATCCCAAAAGCGAATAAACAGACCATTATTACCAATCAGTAGGAAATCCTTCAAGAAATAAGCATAAATTCCTCCCTAGTGGGAGATGAGAAATTAGGCCGATTACTTTGATATATAGTGCTTAAAGTTGCCGATAAGTCACCCAGAGATCGGCTCCAAATGGCACCCGCGTAAACTTACCCATCGCCGCCGGGAGGAGGGATCGCTTTTAACGCAAACTAGACTCTTCAACCTATATAAAATTGGTTTTGGTTGTTGATTTGGTTGTCGATTATAATATTTCATGGACAATCATTAATTTCCCGTTCATTAAATCATTAATTATTAGTTTCCCGAGAAGTGGTAACCGGAAGTGTTGGTTTCCAGGGAATGAAACAGAGATATTTATTAAAAACAATACCATTTAAAGACATCAGTGTGTATATATATTTATAGTGAAGGTATTTCTCGTGACTTATTAGCACTAATTGAGGTGTTGGGTCGCGCCACACCGCACGCAACGTTTCGTAAATCACGTAATTCAATAATTCTTTTATAAATCGTTTTTTATTTTCATATTTTCTTTTCTATTACGTTTATTAAACAACTCCAAAGTGAAGACAAATGAATTAAATATCAATAAGGGGGTCGAATTATTTAATCGATTAAAATTACAATCAAAATTTATCTTTAAGATAAATTAAACTTAACATAAACTTTCAACCATAAATGTTAATTATACCAAATAATGACAATAACACTGTTCCACCAAAACTCCTAAACACGAATAAAATTAAATCTCTTATTAAAACAGTATCTTTAAAGTTGTATATCGCTTTGAGTTAAAAGTCTTCTTGTATAAACAGTTGCTAAGCCTAAGCAGCGATTAAGGTTTCCTCGGAATTATGCATAGCCATTGGGATTATGAGGTCGTTATTACGCTTTGCGGTTGAATTTGGGATGATCGAGATAATATTTAATATATAAATTATAGGTTATGAGGTCGTTGAGGCCTAGAGACATAAGCGTGGGATGGTAACGTGACGTGGGTTCGATTCCCACTCAGGGGAATGAATTATTATTTATTATATTAATATTTTTGTTTCTCCGCTCTGGTACCTAGGCAAAACCGCGACGACGAGTATCGCTGTACAACGTGCAATGGTTCCAAGACTCGGCGGAAAGTGGGAGTGTCTTGACACTACCTCTGCCTACCCTGCTAATCAGAAAAATAAAAATAGGATAGGCTTGCTAACTGAAGAAATAATAATAATTCTTTTACCCCAGAGGAAAAAACGTTGTACCACTACGCCACGGAGCCCTCAGCAAGAAGTAAATTAATGCAGAAACTTATTTAGATCTACACAAAGTTTTCAAACTTGAAATTAACAATAGATTAACATAATATTGATGTTAGTGATATTTACCTCAGAAGATAAAGTTTGTATGTAACTAAAGGAATTAAGAAAAAAAAGTTGGAACGCATTGTTAAATAGGCTAAGTACAGACTGGGTGAAAAGAAACAAGTAACTTTGTTAGAAATGACGTGGCATTATCAATATGTTTAATTAGAAATATGATAGAGATATTGACGTACGATGGTTGTAACGTACGAAATCTAATTATGGTTCCTATTGTTTACCCTATTCGTAGCGTTTTTTAAATTGAAATTTAAGAAAAAGTGACTCAAATATTAGTATCTACTTGTTTAAAAAATAAAAAGTATTTTTAGCTAAGTAAATGATTAGAAATTATGTTGATTTCCATTGAATTATATTCTTTCATTAAACATAAATAAATTATACTTAATAAATCTATTTTTTTCTGTATATCACCTGTATATGTTTATATGTAAGTTAGAAATATATATTTTAATCGGGAAGAGAACCTACGACCATCCTATAAAATTTTGCACATACTCACAACGTCACATACTACCATAGACGAGATTTTTTATGCCTAAAATATAATATAAATTAATTTTCCTTAATATATTAAAGCTATCAAGATTTAGAGTTTGCTAGAGTCCTACACTTGACTGAACACGTGGTTGACTTTCAACAAACAAATAGGTATTTACAGTAACGGCGGATAGTTTTACAATTTTTATTGGTTTACTAATAATTACTTATATTCAGATAATTTAATACCTTTGTATTCTATATATTTTTTATGAAAAATTGTCAGTATAGAGAACGGCAAGTTTAGACACTCAGTTTTGCATCTCCACTCCACCCAGCCTTGAGCGTGAAAAAGCAAAATGCTGACTTTCTATCCAAACATAGAAAACATTTGAATATACCAATATAATTTTGCCCCTTTACTTTTTTAATGAATGAATTCGAACTCACAACTACTTAACATCTACACCACTAAGCTATAGCACAAATACTTATTGATATTCAAAACGTACGCCTAACACTCAAATTTAGATAACAGCGAATGTCGATACGTCTTCGTTTACCTAAACCGTCAAATCCTACATGACAACAATAGCTTACGTTACTATTATGGAGAGAGGAATATTATGTTCACGT
>DWNA01002939.1:0-10797 GCA_018249835.1 Heliconius besckei
CTCAGACTGTCACCCTGAAATATACCCCTCTTTATCCTTATCGGTTCAGACGTTGCAGGAATATCACACTCCCCTAGATGACGAAGGACAGTGACCCATTGTCCCATACAAGCCTCCAAAAATGATCCCAAAGTAATATTAATCTTATATAACTCATCATATATATACAATCAGGCATATATAATCATATGCCTTCTTATAGTCTATCCAAGCAGTAGTGAGATTTTTCCTGTTCCGTCTTAACTGTTGGCTTATAGTTGTGTCAATGACTTAACTCCATTCTGAGTCGGTGCCAAAATTTTGTTACGAACAATATGTCCTGTGATTTTTTTATTCAGAATAGATGTAAGGAGCTTATAGATAGTAGGTAAGCATGTTATTGGGCGATAGTTTTTAGGCTCCGTGGTACATCCGGATTTGTATGACAGGAATGTTACACCTGTTGTAGACGTTATTATTATGAGTGCAATATTACCTTAAAAAGGTATTTTCATTAAAACAATTCTTATTTGTTTTCAAAGGAGGTGATTTCAAAAATGACACTTCAAGGGCCAGTAGACAATGAAGTACTGCAAGAAATGGGACTAACACTAAATACAGATTCTCAAGGAAATTCTATCAAAATTGTTCCTTTACCAAGAAATTAAAATTAACATTATCACATAATAATGCAATAAATGGAAATTGCAGTTACACAGAAAATATTTAAACACTTACTTAACAAGTAAAATGACTGCTAAGAATAAGTGAATGATGTGATTTTGTCTAAATTAAAAATGGACTGAAATATTGCGAATGAATTTGGTAATTTGGTTAATAAACCCTGTGAGAGGACTTCCAGATGTATGACTGCTTTTTTATTCAATTGTACTTATTAAATCTCTGGTATAAAATAAAATAATAACTCTTCATTTTGCAATTTAAACCTTTTCCATTCTTAGGCTAAGGCTTATAATGAATTATATTCAAAAAATACAGTTTCAATATGTATCGCTGGAAAAAAATCAAGGTAAACAAATAATATTGTATTTATATACAAACTATCTTCAAGTGGTTGCTTAAGAAATTAAGTGCAATGTAGATATCTATTTATCCTCCTGAACAGTATGCAATAAAATATAACACCATAAATTTGTTTTATTTTAATAGAAAATTTATTGAGCTATAATTTCTTAGCAATTCTTTCATAATATTAATAATACAAGTTATTTCCTTTTATCTTCATGGGGTATCTCATTTTAATAATATCGACAGAGAAAGCCTAGCGTGTGTTAAGGGGACAGGAACGTCTTTGCTCACGTTGCGTTAAAATTTTCAGACAGTGGCAGGCCTAACATTGTAACCAGAGCGAATAAATGAAATTAATTCATTTCAGCAGTTTGCTGTCATATACCGTTGCACCACAACGACTTTATTATTATATATTTATTTTGTCTCGAATTCAGATGGAGAACGGAATATTTCATGCAGTTATTTTGTTTGTAGGAGGCACTATCAGATTATAACCACAGAACACAATTACTCTTATTACACAATTAGAACACAATTATTCTTATTAATTAATAATTATTTATGATTATAACATTTCGAACTGTTTTCAAATTTTGAATGTTGGTCAATATACCATGTTGTCTAATTGACAGCTGACGACTAACGTTGATTGACACTGACAGTAACTTCTAATTATTGATAAAATATTAGCATTGTTATTGATAAAATATAAACAGCACTTTTTCAATAAATATGGTCAAAATATCACTTCAAATACGCGCTAATTTAGAATGTATAGAGAAATTATATACCAATCATCCACACTACCAGTGGTTCTTAAAGTTGAAATGCGGTAATTGCGGTGAAGTTTCCGATAAATTCCATGACCTTACGGAAGAAGATAAAGTGCCGCAAAAGCATAATAGATCAGAAACGAACTTGCTTATAAAGTGCAAATTGTGTTCTAGAGAAAATAGTATCGATGTTATCGAAGGAAGCAATGGTATGTAAAGATAACCTTTACACAAATCATCAACTTATGAATGAGTATGCATCTGCTATCAGTGTATTTAAAGCTAATTCAGAAGACCGACAAAAAGCTTTAAAAATCTATGAGTCTGCGTTTATTACCAAGAGGCTTTAACGATTTTGAAAATTGATAATATTTTTTGATAATATATGTCATTGTTGTTTTTTTTACACTTTCGAATGGTATAAAAATATAATTAATTGCATTCATTTAGCAAATTTTGACTCTTAACTCTTATGATGGACACTATGGATTAATATCATCCAAACAGCTTGTTTTATAATAATTTAAATTTTAAAATTGTATTGCTTATAACATTTTAAAAGCACTAATATAGCACATTGTTTTTGTTCAGGTGCATTTACAAATAATGATCTAGGCAAATTCAAATCTATTGTAACATTTGACTGCAGAGGTGTAGAGCCTGTTGACTTTGAACCTAAATCTGGATGGATTGCAGAAGCAGAAGAAAATGGTATGTTATTTTTAATTTACTGTATAAATTTACATATTATATATTTATGAATATGTAAATTATTTTTAAATATTATAAATATTTTAAAATATTATTGCATTTCCTTGAATGGGAAATTCATTCCATTCCAGGAAATGCAATATTTAGTATTTTTATTTCCTCTCTGGCATTGAGTCCCATTATCCCATCCACTCAACATGCCTCCAGAATTCAGCAGAGAGTAAAGAATGGAAGTGAAAATTGGCCTAAAACAAGGAAATTATATCTTAACTCTTAGGTCCCCTCTGCCTACCTTGCTACTTGGATTACAACAAAAACCTTAAAAAAAATCTACAACAAAATATTTATTCTATGAATGTATTTTTAATTTTTAGGCAAAACATTCGATGATGTAGATTTGACAGAAAAAGAATGGGTAGACTATGATGAAAAAAATCAAACATCAGTTGGAGTGTATGAACTGGAGTGGCAATTTGTGAAAGTGAAGTAATGTTTTCTGCATTTATAATTTATATTAAGTAACATAAATTGTATTGATATTAATAAAGTTATATATTTTCGTTATTCATTGTTTTGATTTTTAATTAAATTATTTAATTTTTAAATTGAGATTGGATAAACATGGGGCATAGTCTGGTATTACTAAATTGCCTCTGTTTACCCTCGTATATATGGGAAAAAATCTGAAGAAGATTTTTTTACAATAAAATTAATAAATAATATAAATCAATGAGGTCACTATGAAGCTAAGTCAGAATTTACATGGTTGTGACTTTTATCTGCACTCTAGAGGATGATTAAATTAGAAATTATTTTAATTTCAAAAACAGTGGCATGGAAACTTTATTTTCACAACTTTTGAGTAAATATTATAAAATGATTACAAATATAACTTACGTATATTTTAATTGTTCAATTAAAATCAATAAAGCAGTAGTCTACGGAATAGGAAGAACATTAATTGAAAGTGAAGTCACGCCCAAATGAACACGCGGTATCGCTAGCCGTCCATATGTTGCGAAGTTTTTATCACCATTTCTTATAGGTACATACTTATATGTAAAAGCGATTAAATAAATATAAAATTTATTTTAATTTATTTTTGTAGTATTTTAATATTTGGGTTTTTTTAAATATAATTTGATATAAGAGTTATGACTGCATTCCGGCATATGATAATTAAAAAAAAAATTATTATAAATTTTATTTACTTTTATGATATGACATATTAAAGTATATGTATATTTTTTTGCATAAAAGTTCATTTATGGCAATAGAACAGCGATTAGCTGTAAAGTGATTGTGGCTATAAACCTTCATGTTCAGGGGGATTATTATATTTTAATTATTTTTATTCCCTGTTTGGTTACGATATATTAACCAACCAACCAGTGGTACCAACCACTACTTAACTCGCAACTCACAAGATCTTGATATCATGTGGAAAATGGTAAGCAGAGTACATTAGATTATCTATTAAAACACATAAAAATATAAAATAAAAAAAATATAAAAAGACTGTATGAGAATGGCATTTTTTTTATTAATCTTATTTTCTTGCCGCCAATGTTAGGATTCATAATACAATATTTTAAGAAGTAATAAATTAACTGGTGGGTTCTTTCACGAAAAAATATGCTATAAGATATTCAAAATATATCACAGCATCACACATTTCTATCTGTCCGTAGCACACACACATGCATCACTTACTAATAAATTATTGTCTTTTGCTATTCTGTAGCCACTTTTGCTGTTGTAGTTTCACTATCAGATCGTGATACGACGCCTGTGAACCCAGTGTTTCCATGCACTGTCACGATCGGCAGCGACGTGGTTGTGACCGCACCTTTTCCCGAACGCTCATATTGGTTATCTTCGTCCGTAAAGTAAGGGTTCCCTTGTCCCGGATCCCCATAATATTGGTTTCCATCAGCACCGACGTCGTCGTCATTTACGATCTGAAAAGGATGGTGGATATACACAGGTACTTCTACAGGCACACGGACCGGCACTTTAACGGGCACTCTAACGGGATACGGAACTTTTACGGGGTACGGCACTCGTTTTTCTACCGGATAAGGTTTTGGTATATAGATTGGGACCTTTTTCTCGACTTCAACTTTACGGGGAACAACGACTTCTACAGGGACAGGGATTTTCTTCACTACTCTGACGGGATAAGGGACTTTTTTCTCCACGGTAATGGGAACAGGGTGAGGTACTCTTACAGGATACGGTTGTGGGTACGGTACCCGAACTGGGACATGTCTTATGACCTCAAAGGGCTCTTTAACTTTGACTTCAACGGGATAAGGTATTTTCTTTTCTACAGTATAAGGTTGAGGTACGAATACTTTAATGGGCACTGGATATGGGACTCTTTTTTCTACTTGGTAAGGTACAGGTACTGGTCTTTCTACCGGAACTGGTACCTGCACCGGATATGGGACTTTTTTTTCTACTTCAACTGGCACCGGATGTGGTACTTTAACTTCTACATGCTTTATGATTGGGACATGATGGACAATTGGATACGGTTTAGGGACATATTCTTTTTCAACAACTTTGACAGGGACTGGTTGCGGGACTTTGACGGCTACAGGATATGGGATTCTTTTTTCTACAGCGACTGGATAAGGCCTATTGACAACTTTGATTTTTTCCACAGGCACTGGCACTGGAACCTTCTTTTCTACGGGATATGGTTTCGGTACTTCAACCTCGACTTTATACGGTACCTTTACGGGTTTCTCCACAGTCTTGATGTATCGATGATGATGGTGATGGTGGTGATGCTTGATTTTTGTGACAAGTTTTTTTTGGCTTGCTTCTGGCTGTAAGTCCTCATAACCAACTTGTTGTTGTGGATAAGCCAGTTTGGGATCATACTCATTTCCTATTGAATACGGACTCATTTGTCGTTTTCGTTTACGAAAAAGTATCATTTTTTTTCTTCCACCTATATCTGGGGCCCCTCTGAATGCTCCACCTATTGGAAGCAATCTATATGGTTGAAGTAATAACTCTGACCGTTTGTCAATAGGTGCTTCTCTGGTCTTTCTTATTTTTACCAAACGTGAAGGTACTATTGGAACCCAGTCGTTTGGTCTGATTGGACCATAATCACCAGTAGTAGATGTGTGTTTTGATGTTCTGGTTACTCTGCGATAGCTTCGAGTCGTTGGTTGAGGTACATTCGATAAACTTGATTCTGTCGTAACATACCTGAAGCGAACCTGACTGGAAGATGTAGCCAGGTCAGTATTATTCGGAATGTTTGTTTTAATTATATCGGATGGCATTGTGATATTTTCAGATGTAATATTCATTTTATCTAAAATTCTTTTGGGCCATATTCGTTTTGTTCTTAAAATTCTTGTTGTTGTTGGTGCTGCAGTTGTAGTTGTCGTTGACATTGTAAAATTTTCAAATTTTGGTGGTCTCACAAATTCAGTCCGTATACCATTTATAGTTTGAACTGGCAAGCTGAACTTAGGACTGGTAACTATAGACGGTTTCCCAGTGGATGCGGCAAAAATAATCGGACGTCGCATCGGCTTATTATAATAAAGGTTCCCTCGTTGCACCGGAACTACATTTGAATATTTGTACATTGAGTTAGAAATTTTCAATGGTTCTTTTGTATATAAATGTACAGTAGGTGCTTTTATTTTTTGACCTTGTTTATAATAATGTGGAGGCATATTATAGTAATATTTTTTGTCTGGTGTATGGTAAATCGGCGGTTTACTAGGTGGTCGTAGTTCGGGACTATTGGTTTGGTTAACTTTTGGAGTTTGAATAGGTTGCGATGGCTTCTCAATTTTTGGGCCTTCAACGACTGTCACCCCTTTATTCTTAGTCTCCACGGCCACTTGATCCAAGCTGATGACATTTTGTGCGTTCGTGACATGTTTGTTGACGACGATCGCTATGATCAGGAGTACCGTCTGAAAAATAAATGTTACAATATAAGCACTTCTACTAATTAGATTAAAAAATATTTGAAATACGAAATTTTGGAACAATTAATATTAATTAATACGAAATTTAAGAAAATCTAAGTAATTTTTAAACTTAAATATGCATTTTAATGTTCACTTTATAATTTCAATATCAGATGTGGGATAATTTCTTTAAATTGAAAATTTATATTTCAATAATTACTTTTACTTTACTAGTAGTGCGTATTAATCTTTATCACGCAAGCCATACTTAGAAAAAAAGTATTATGTTTTTATAATATTGTAAGCCGTGTTGTCAATTTCTAAATCATTCTCATTTGCACTTGTAAATTATTCCTTTATATCACTATCACATTATTAAGAGATTTAAATATTTAATTAAATTAAAAATATTTATATATTTGAAAAAATAATAAATATATAATATGTCTCAATAAGTTTAAAATAAAATATTAAGAGTTCATTTTTCAACATATCACTTATTTAGTACACTTTACCTGTTTCGACATTGAACAATTTTTATAGGCACTTGTTTATCACCTCACTGCCACTATAACATTCCTTTTGTTTCACTTAACAAAAAAAAACATTTTTCACTTTCCCGCCATTTTTTTAATTTTTAAATGGATACCTACCGATAAGTGTTGCATAGTGTGTGGCGCTGTGGACAGCAGACATTTATACGTAATGATATGAGGTAGGAAGCATTTCTCGCTTATATAGCTTGTAACTTTCTCTGCCAATGCCAATATCAACTGATTTTATAGTCCCGACCTAATTTTTACTTAGTGTTTGTTTTTATAAGTTCATCATTGTTCATCATTGTATTAGATTATAGAAAACTCTTGTCTCTCTTTTTTTATTTAAAATATTTTTAAAAGTGACAATAATTCAAATAACAGGAGGTTATGTTAAAATAATAAAAAAACGGTTATTTTTTAATTAAAATCTATTATTCCGAGTCCCAGCCCAGCTGCTTGTTTCATGTTAAAGATCATGATTTTCATGTCTAGAAGAGATGCGAGATCTTTTACTGATAGCAGACACTCATTGCCCTTCCCTTTTCTTTTCCCTTCTTTACCTCCCTTCGACGCAACTTATTGAATTATCAGCTTCGCACTGTATCCCACACACAGCAGGGAAGGCAGAGGAAACCTAGTGTTAAGACACTCTGTTCCCCACTTTCCGCCTTCTTTTCCACAAAACTCAGGAGGCGTTGCGTGTTTGAGAGAATTAAAATATAAACTTAAATAAATATTTTATTTCCTCGAATGGGATTGGTAATAAAGGGACACAAATATGTGACTGTAAACGCGACTGGTTGTGAGTTCGAGCCCCACTCGAGTAATTGAAATATTTATATATATTAATATTTTCATTTCTTCGCTTGGTGTCAGCTCAGTAAAGCTCTGGCTCTGCTCAGGTAATCCGCGGCGTTGAGTTCTGCCACGCCATACGCAATTTCTTTTGTTCTCTTTGTTTACAAGCCCAAATGACAACATGCTAGAACTTAACGTAGTAGTAAAAAATATATATAAAATTGCTACTATAATATATACATTTTTCCAAAAATACACTTCAATAATCTACATAAACATAAGGGTGGGCTAAAAATTTTTTAAAAAAAATTATAATGAAAGTATTGTTCTGGACTCCAAAAAAATACCTATGCAAAAAGGGCAGCTCTTAATTTTTATATTAATACATAACAAGTGTCTCATCGCGATTTTCGATTTGCCATATAAATGTCAAAGAGAATTTTATATCATTTGAAACTTTGTTGCAATTAAACTAATACTACCGATGTAAAAGCCCATACATATTCTTGCCGATTAAACGATCTACAAAAAAGGTCTAATGTGTTTTTTTGCTAATTTGAATCATTTAAAAACGATTCCAAGTTAGAGTTGTAAAATATTATTATTATTATAAAAAGAAAATAATGCAGATTAGAACTTAGAGCAGGCGAACCTGCGAGCTGGTCGCTAGTATTAAATAAATATACGTAGTTATGTTTTTTTTTTCGGGTCAATTTTGAACTACCAACCATCGTGTTCAGCTAGACACGTCCGCGCACCGTGAGGCCTTCATTCATGTCTATATAATTAGTCGCTTTCGTGTAGGGAAACTCTAGGATAATATTCAAGTTTTGCATTTTGCCGTTTGCGTGCCGACTGTTTACGTTATTATATAAGTAGGTATAAAGCGATTTTCTTATTGGTATTTGCGGAAGAACGGAAATAGGAAGTACAGTAAACTGTTCCATTTTGAATGTTAAATTTTATGTAATATATATGAAATGTTGAAAAAATGTAATATTTTAAAGAAAATTTGTATTATAGTTAAGTGCGAGAGGGTGCTAGTAGTTGAATGATGAAATACTTAAGACATTTTCTAAGTAACTTTTTTTAGTTTCAAGCTATAGCTCGCACATAGCAGAGTAGGCAGAGGGAACAACCAGAGAAGCTAGTGTGAAGACACTCCATTCGCATTAAAACACTTTCGTTACCCAATGTCCGCCAAATTATTGTTGTATTGCATTCTATGGCGATGTGGAGTTTCGTCACGTAATAAGCAATGTCTCGGGAATTCAGTAGAGAGGATATGTCATAATGAGAACGAATTGTTTTAACACTATATGTCCAGGTTCTCCTCCCTACAATGTTAAGATTTAAAATATTTAATTATAAATATTACCAATTGTTAGAGTGCATTTCATTAATTTCTAATGCTTTTCCTTTTACATTTATATGCATGCAACTTTAAATATGCAATAATAAAATAAAACAAGGAATCTATAAATATTTATATAATTTATTGTATTTCCTTCAATATTTTTAATCTGTATTTATCATCGGGGAATCTCATTTTGACTATTAGTCTTATTTCTTCACATGTGTAGCTTTGGGAAAGTTCCTTATCTTTGCTCCATAAGTGAGCTATTTCAAGCATCTGAGCTTTAAGTAGTTGTGGCATTTTAATAAATTTGTTCCACACATTGATTTTTGTTTCAAATTGTGTAGGTTCCTAGAAAATTGATATACAATGTTTATAGTATATAGTCTAAGTGATAAGAAAAGTTTAGTTTAGTCACTCAATGTCTTGAACCTAAGGCGCAAAAAGTGGGGATTGTCCACTTCGGGTTATACAAAATATTATGTAGCTCAATGCTCACATTTTTTAGAAGACAAAATATTTACATAACTAAATAGGTAAACTCGACAGGTGGTTCGAATCCCACTTGAGGAAATGACATATTTAATATTTTCATTTCCTCGCCCTGGTTACGAGGCAAAGCACGGCATTGAGTTTCGCCTTTCAAAACGTAACTTCTGTATTCCATATTAGAGATACTATAGATATTGAGGCTGCCATGGGCGGAGAAGCTCAGAAGCACTGTAACGTGACAGTTGTGGGTTCAATCAGCACTCCAGGTATTGAATTATTAGTTATTAATAATTTTATCTCTTTCACTAAGGCAAAAGCTTGGGTGTTGAGTGGCGAACTCAAGTCAGCGGAAAGTGGGGAATGGAGCGCCTTAACACTAAGTTCTTTTTGCCTATATTGCTGTATACAAGATACAGCGTGAAGATGATT
Source organism: Heliconius besckei (assembly GCA_018249835.1). Lineage (NCBI taxonomy): Eukaryota > Metazoa > Arthropoda > Insecta > Lepidoptera > Nymphalidae > Heliconius > Heliconius besckei. The sequence goes on from DWNA01002939.1 coordinate 10,061, forward strand.
TTTCGATGATTACTTTATACTTATTGTTAGATAATTAATATGTAAGATAATTACTTTATACTTATTTACTTAATTATAGACAGAGAGAACCTACTGTCAAAACATTCACTGCTTTCCACTTTTATGAATGACATTTATGTATTCTGAGGCAGAATTTGATGCCTAATAGCACTAATAAATATCAGAAATATAAAAACAAACAGATGCAATTTTACCTCAAATAAAGTTTTAATTTCAGCAATAGTATCTTCAAATCTAACAACCATCACATACACTAAATCTTCAGAAATTGGTTTTGTATTAGCAAATATCCTCTCCAACATTGATTCACATAGTGCTTGAATGAGTGTACAGATGGATAATTCATACATTTTTGTTGGTAATATGTTGTGCCAAGTTGATTTTAGTTCTTGCATGAGTGTAGTAGAGTAATTGATAGCGCTGTCTAATGTTTCATAGGATTCATAAGTCCAGGGTAGTTCTGAAAGAAATGTTGGTTTAATATAAAAAAAAAAGTTTTATAAAAAAATATTCAAAATATAAACTTTTATTAGATTGTGTTTATTTTTAGTAGCTTCACATATTACATTTATATTGTACTAGTGGACCCGGAAGCGGCTACGCCTGCTTCAACTATAAGAATATTTAATAAATATATTCATGAAATTATTTTTAACTTTCAATAGAATTAGTAAGAAAATATAAGCTTAAATAATGAAAAAGAATAATAAGTAGAG
>DWNA01002940.1:0-10793 GCA_018249835.1 Heliconius besckei
GTAGCCAAAGCGTGAAATAATTTTAATATAATCTTTCGCCCGAATGGAAATTGAACCTACAAACCAACGTTTGTAGAGATTCAAGCAATTTTGATGTCTGACTACGCAGCAATATAATTTAGATTCAATATAATTTAGATGTAGCTGAATGTTTTTTTCCGCTTAATTTTGTCCCACTGCACCACGACGACTTCGTCTTCAGCTTGATGAGTCCAAAAACATATCATATACCAAATAGAATTAATTAATTACACTGAACGAACTTATTAAATCTCATTTTAACATTGTACTTAAAATATATATTTTTTAACTTTCAGCTGATTTACAAAAAGAAGGCTTTAATACATGGAGAAAAGGAAGTAGAAGAAATCGACAATGGTATTTTTTTTAATGGAATTATTACATAATACTTTTTATCACTTACGTACTTAATAAATGTATTTTTCAGTTAAAAATGGAAGAGCAAACATAAAAACATTCCTCGAGTTAATGATAGAAACATCTGAACAAACTGAGAAAGGATACACGCACGAGGAACTGCGTGAGGAGATACTGACACTTGCTATTGCTGGTACTGACACATCGGCAGTTGGAGCATCTTTTACTTTAGTAATGTTATCACAGCACCCTGATGTTCAAGAGAAGGTATATCAAGAGTAAGTATAAAATATTTTTTTACTCTGAGTTGATCAAAATATAAAAAATAAAGATACTAATTATCTAAAGATTTTATCAATTTTTGCACCCACAACTGTTGCACTTACAGTAATACGCTGGTGTCACTGCACCACGTAATAAGATATCTTATTTCTTTTAAGAATATTAGATGTATTAGAAGATCCAGATAAACCTATCGAGATGTCAGATTTACAAAGACTAAAATATATGGATGCAGTTATCAAGGAAACTCTACGTTTGTACCCTCCGGTTCCTGTACTTTCAAGACGCACAAAAAATGAAATTACATTAAGTAAGATTATTTATTACATTCCTTGACATCACAATTAATCGGAATAATTATAGAAAATGAAACACTATACTATGCTTCGCTTATATTAGCCTTGACATAAGCACAAAAATTAAAAAAACAAGATAATGAGCTATTTAACATTCTAGGGCTGGTGAGTGAGTGGTCTTAGGGCTTGTGAGTGAGTGTAGGTTGGTGGTGGCAGGTGGAGCTCAGGGTAGTCCTTAAGACTTGCAGCCCAGATGTAAGTTTTAGGGCGTACTTAGCGAGAATATTGGGCTTAGCTTAGGAATATTGAGGGAAGGTTTGATAACCTTTTGTAATGGTTGAACTTTCCGCAGTGTTCACGCACCCTAATACCGTTGTTTCTCTTTATTTAAATTTATGGTAAGCTACAAGTAAGCCACGATCACAATCTAGTTAGTATACAGATGTTAATTGCAAAAGAACATTATTTTTTATTGCTTTACGTAATTATACTAATAATTTACGTAAAAAAATTCTGAATGAAAGATGTTGTTGCGCGGTGTGTCAGTGTATTCCACCACTCGACCCGTAACGTCTCAAAAATTTTATGTAAAGTATGAGACGGAGAATCCTAACATTAGGTTCACGCTGACTAACCCCACTACATTATAAACATACAAAAACTTAATATTTTTCAGATTCTGGATTAGTTATACCACCGGGTGTTGAATTCGTAATCCATATTTGGGGGATTCACCGCAATCCCTACTATTGGGGTACTGATGCTAACGAATTTAAGCCTGAACGGTTTCTCTTAGAACCCTTCCCGGTGATATCTAGTGCATTTTTACCTTTTAGTAATGGACCAAGAAGTTGTGTGGGTAAGATGGACTTTATTTGCTATATATAGTATATATGAGTATAATAAAAAAACAATTGTATAAAATATTATCGATTTTTTTGTAAGTTTTATAGATTTTTTTCACTCTGTATCCCGTATATAGTAGGGTAGGTTTCCCACTTTCCGCCGAATTTTCAAGGTAATGGGTGGGGGTTTGGTGTATGAAAATATACAGGGTGAAAGAGGCAGCGCTCCTTTTACTGAAACTGCATATAGGGTAAAATATTTCAAACCCAGAACTAAAGAAATTAATCAAGGTACCTCAACAGCTTGGACGTAGGATTTTTTTTTCGTTTCACGATTGTTATATTTACCTGTATTTCGTATGTGTGTGTGCGTCACAATGCACACACATATACGTGTTTATGTAATACTTTACAAATGGCGTTTTATTTTAAAACGATAATTTTATTATTTATTTAGTTTGAAAAAATAACTTTTTCGTTTTTGGGAATTTTTTTCTTTCTTTGGCTTTTATAGAGTAGTTAAAACTGTGGTTTCATTTAAAGTGTTGCTGACAATTCCACCCTGTCAACCTGTGTCAACCCACAACAGTCGCGTTTACAGTCACACGTTTGTATCACAGCGCCACGACGACCTCAAAAATGTTTTATAGACATAGAAAAAAAATTTAAAAGAGATATTATTCTTTGTATTAAACCTGGTTTCTGCCACGAATGAGAAGTGAGCGAGTTATGTTTAGGCAGAACGGATTTACTTTAAATAAAATAGATTTACATTTCCGCCAACAAAGAGTTTTGTATTTTGTAATTACTTTGTTCCGCTCCCTAGAACTGACCGTTTTAACTTTTCCATTTAGTCCATTTTAACTTTTTTTTGCTCGCTCGGTCCTTTCCGTCCGACTATTTATTGGTGGACAGACAATTAAATTAGATAGTAAAAATTTGAATTTCTGATAAAAATTTAAATATTTATAACCTAATTGAATTTGAAGAGCAAAAACAAGTTTTTGAAGTTTAAAAATATGAAATTTTTGAGGTTAATTTAAAACAGCGCATTTGAATTATACATATGTATGTATTATATATATGTATTTTTTATTTCAGGATACCAATACGCACTTTTGTCTATAAAGACAACTATAGCAACATTATTAAGAAGATATCGCTTACTTCCCGCAACTAGCTTTAAATACGACAAAACAAATCCACTTCAGAATTCTTTTCAAATTATGATGAAACATGTCAATAACTACGAGTACAAGTAGAATGTCGAAATAAGAATTAAAATATTAATTATAATACAAATGAAGTGTTAAGATACTCCTTCCCCCACTTTCCGCTGAATTCAGGAGGCATTGCGTGTTAAGTGCCAGTGGAGCACTAATCACTTCGCATTTATAACTTTTTAATATTCTACTTTTTTATCATAAAAAATTTCATGTTAAGGATATGTAATAAAGAAAATAAGTAAGAGTAATATTATTTTATTTCAATTATAAAATTTAAATTTATATTTTTCTATTATACTACAATATTTTTTCACATTTGAATTATCACATTTCTTTATTTGTACAAAGATATAGATTATCTTATAATTCATAAGAGCATTTTTAAGTATTTCTTTATTTTTATATTTCAAACTTATGTATGTTATTAAAAAAATAATTGTATTAAGAATTTTTCTTTTACGTATCAGTTTTTATATGGTTTTTGTTATCATTACGTTATTTCAAACTTAGTTACCAATTTTTATATATTATTTAACGTCAACCGACAATCAACACACAGAATGAAATTTAAAATATACTGTCAAATTAACATTCTGTTGTTTTTCTGTAACTTTATCATATTATTATTGTTAATTTCAAGACTACTGCACAGTGGAGAATCGCGAAATGCGAATAACAAGTAAACGAAATTTAAGCAAGAAGATTATATAGAATATCTGAAAATGTACTAACAAATAAAAAAAATCTAATGAAACTGTTTTCATTAATATATCGCGTATAACTTGTCTACGACCTCAGGCTTATGAAAATTGTACGAATTGTTAGATTCAATAAGGTTCTCATATTTAGTCTACAATTTAAAACATCTGTCCATTGTACCTAAATTTCTTTTCCTTTTGGTTTATATTGAAGTCGATGCCTAGTAGAGTGGGGTCGATACCAGCAATAGCAGTACCGATGGGTCGAGCAATGGCAATACCAGAAACTGCCACGGCCGTCGCCATGGGCCGGGACGCTGCAAGTCCACTGTCACCAATAACTGCCAATCCTGTGATAAAAAGATAAAAAATATTATATTTAGAATTTATAGAAACTTAAATTTCTTATTTTATAAATCTGCAAACTAAAGTCAAATATCTATAACAGACTTACCGACAGGTTTTGCTTCAGCTATAACTTTGCCGTCTATAATAGATTCACCGGATTCTGCTGGAGAGTCAATACTGACGCCTTCTTCACCAACCTGAAAAATATAATAAAGTCAAAGTGCAAAATCTATAAGAAACTAAAATATTTTTCAAACATTTTTGTAGATCCCAAAAACTTAAAAAAAAATAACAAATTTAACTATATTTATAAATTTCTGTCACAACTTACATCGTCATCATAGTTTTCATCATACTTTCTCACGAGTGTAACATTTTTATTGAATAACACATCAACTTCCTCTCCTATTTCATCTATAAGCTTAATCGTATTTGAAGCAGCTTCGCCCAATGAGAAAAGTTGGCTTTTAAACCTAGTTTTCTCTTGATTTCCTAAGCGTCCAGTTTTTCTTCCTATATTGTGTAATTTAAGAAGATTATTTGATAGTGATTTTAGGCTTTGTAAGTTTGCCGACAGCACTTTGGATAAAAGACTTTCATCACTATTTTTCACTATATTTTCACTACTTATACTCTCTTCTGCTACCACTTTTTCACTAAGGATAGATCCTTTTGTATCTTTTTTCACTTCTAAGTATTGTCCCTTAGCACCTCCATAGAAAGGTATGTATTGAATTGCAGCACTACAAAATTAAAAAAAAAATGTAATAAAATTAAAGTATTTATTTATAAGCGATATAAGAAATATTTGAATTAGCTTATAAAGTATAAGGGAATTTATTTAACTATTTAGCTCATAATATCGTAGGTGACTTGGCACTAACTTTTAATAAAGTATAATTTTAAGTAAGAATATTTCTAGTTCGATATTATGCAACAATATTTTTAATAGTTAATAATAACTTATAATTATAAATGTAACATACTTAAAATATTTGTCACCAATTTTATAAAGCAAGTCTAAAGATTAACTAATCTTAAGTTTAATTAAAAGTCTAAATATTAATTATTATTTTTAATTTTTCATGAATTTTTAAAGTTTATTTATAAAATTATTGTTTAAAGTTACATTTTTACGTAATACATAAATAATATAAAAAATGATAGTTTCGAGTATTTTTTGAAAAGAAACGATAATTTTATTTCATTAATACATTTTATTAAATTTAATATTACACAAATCTGAATCCTCGAAAAATATTTTCAAAAAGTTTCGAAATTACTTTCCGATGTAATAAAGAGGGACCGTCAATATTTCACCATATTTAGTTCATATTATATTCGTATACGATTAGTTCAGATTCTGCGTGTGCTATTCCGCCTGGACCAGCAACTGCTGTAGCTAGAGGCTTGTATATTATCGACGCAATTTCTCCTTTTCTTAATACAACTTTTGATATAGGGTTAGATATAGACACGCCTTTCAATCCACTCACAGCTAATGCCTTTGGGTTAACATGTATAATATATACGGGATCTTGAGAAAGATGTTGTACAAACTTTTTGCCGTCATAATTGAAAGCTTCACCTTTGTCCTCTTGACGGTTTTGCCAGAGGTTTTTCTTGATAAGCTCGATAAATCTAACGAAAAATAAATTAGTTAATATGAAATATAATTTTAAGTTTCGGTCGGGGATGACGTTTCTTTGGTAGGGTGGTAATAAATAACAGGGCCTGTTGCTACTACTTTTCCTTCACTTATTGGTAATGATCTTTGTAAAAAATATTCGTTTGGTTGTGGTAAACGTTGTACAAGTGTATTTAAGTCTGTATAAGGTGAAAGCGCCACCACACGAGCATGTGGGCCTGCAATGGCTAATCCACCTGGTTTTGTATAGGCTAGCCCTCCAGGGCCAACGATAGCTGTGCCACCTCTTCCTGCTGTTGCAATACCACCAGGTCCAGCAATGGCTACTCCTCCCTTCCGCACTTTGAGTTTATTAATTAAAAACCCGGGACTTGGAATGTCAGGTTTTTTATTAAAGAACCAAGGAAAACTACCAAAGGGGAAACGTAAATCTCCTTCCGGATCAGAGTTCTTAGTATCGTCATTCACCTCTACAGCTATAGGCCTTCTGGTAGATTTTCGTATACTTGTTGGCTTAGCCGTATATAATTTTTTTCCCGTCTTACTGTCAGTTTTATTGGAAACTTTTTGATCAGGTGCCTCATTATCTACAGTGCGTTTTTTAACGGCCCGTGATACTCTAGACTTGGAAGGGGCAATATTTTTTTCACTATTGGCGTCTGCAATATTATTATTATTTAATTTGTTTTCAGTACTTTCTACATTCTCTTTAACTTGTACATCAGTGGCAAACGTTTTTTGTTTTCTACTACACACATCAGCACTTTGACCGTACTCAATTAAATTATCCCAACCACCTCCTTGACTCAAAGCCACCACAGGGTTTTTTATTAAAACAGGAAATAGGGAAGCAAACGGCCGCTGACCAAATTGAAAGTTTCCAAATGAAAATTGAGGAAATGAGGGAAATCCAGAAAATGATGGTTGTTGTTGCCTTGTCTGAAAGGCATTATTGGGGATAACAGATTTAACATTATTCATCGCTAGGTCATTACTACCATCAAATAACTCGTTAGAAATCATTGGAAGTACTGGTATATTCATTATATATGGATACGGTATAACTGGCATCATCGAGCTGGGCATGATCATATTCGGTGAAAATTTAAGATCTCGTGAATACGGATTGCTGCTATATGAAGAATCAAGTAAATCATTGTTATTTGGTATCCGTTTCGCTAAAGCCACTATCTGTATAATCTTTTCCAACGTTTCTTTATCCAGTCCGTGACTATTTATATTCATAGGCTTATTAAAATTTAACTGCTTAACAGATGACTTCCGTAAGCCATTATTGATGGCTTTAATCTTTTCAACGATATCAGTAGTATTATCTTCGTCAATGTTAATATCAGTGTCTGCTTGATAGAATATAGATCCATCTTCTCTATCTACTATAGCTTTTTCTGTTTTGATTCTATCTTCTTCAGTTAAAGGAGACCTGAAATACAAATTATTATAATAAAAAAAATTCTTATAATCAAGAAGCATTATATTAATAGCGTGTACACAATAATAAGCGGTGATATTAGCACAAAATAAAGTAAACAGCATACCTGAACCATTAGCCTGACCTGAGTAAGAATGTTGAGAGAAGCTCCTTTCTTCCTAATTTAGTTGTTAGTTTGGTGCACACCAATTTTTAATATAAAAGCATGTGTAATTTAAAATATGTACAAATGTCGGTTTATTTATTTTATGATCCTTGTGAATGACAAAATAATTTGTTTCTAGATTCAATGGGAAATAAAGGGAGGGGAAAGGAGAGAAAAGAGTATATATTATTATAAATCTTTCTACTAAATGTTGCATTATGATCTTCGCTAACATCAACCGTACGTCCTTTAATGATTTGATTTTTATTCATTAGTTGTTGTCCGTTAAATAATATATATACAAATAAAAATAAACTATTTAAGTATATTTTAAAATAAACTTACTCATTATTTGAAGGTCGGGAAGAAACCTCAGCAAGAAAGAACACCAACAGCATCTGAAACGATTGTTTTTATGCATTTCTTATTAAAAAATTAAGGAGATGGTATAGGTATATCACAGTATTTTCTATGACCACAGTTACGTAAAAACTAAACAATATTGTTGACGTTGTTGCCGATCTGAGTAACTTTGACAGATACGAGTGACATTTTACACTAGGTATATCTTAAAATTTGTTTTTGTATTATTAGTGCTCTCATAATACTTATAATCTATATATATAAAAGGACTTGTCCTCACTGACTGAGGTAAGACGCACGCACAGCCGTAACCGTTGTACGTAGAAACGTGAAATTTGGACTGATGCTTACTTTTATAATCTGGACATCCACTAAGAAGGGATTATGAAAAATTTTAACTCTAAAGGGGTAAAATAGGGGTTGAAAGTTTGTATTGTATTGTTTGAACACGTGTTTCATCGTTTTCTAGAATTCTCCCCCTAAAATTTGAAATTGAGACTTAAAATATTTCATTGAACACGTGTTTCACAGTTTATTAGAATTCACTCCTTAGGGTGCAAAAAAGCAGGCAAAGCTGCGCGCGTCCGCTAGTACTTACATAAAAGAAAATCTGAATTTCGTAATCTGTCAAAGTTACACTAGTTTCATCAAATAGTCCCCCATTTGATTTTGACTTTAAAACACAAATAATCTATATTTATAAAAGGACTTGTCCTCACTGACTGAGGTAAGACGCACGCACAACCGTAACCGCTGTGCGTAGGAACGTGGAATTTGGACAGATATTTACTTTTGTAATCTGGGCATCCACTAAGAAGGGATTTTGAAAAATTTTTACTCTAAAGGGATGAAATAGGGGTTGCAAGTTTGTATGGATTTTTTTTAAATCAGCACCGATATTTTAAAATTTGAAATTCAGACTCTTAAAAATATTTAATTGAATACGTGTTTCATAGTTTATTAGAATTCATCCCTAAGTGTGCAAATAGGCACGCGAAGCTGCGCGCGTCCGCTAGTCATTCATAAAAAGGTAGTCATCATTATAATAGAAAATAATAAATAATTCATTACTATGAGTGGAGATAGAACTCACTGTGCCACTAAGGCCTGAACTTAAATTAACTTAAAAGTTATTATAGCATGCTATTCTCGTACAGTTAAAATAATTTGAAGTAGACCTTTAAATAAACTTGCTTACTAGGAACTGGGTCGCCGAGTACTCTCTCTCGTGCAATCGTGGGACGTCTCTTTATGATATATTCCGTTATGTTAACCTAACACCAAAATAAGTTACTATGAAACTATTATTTTCTTCGATTATATAGTCAACGATTAATGAAAGATGGCATAGTAGACCATTGTCTGCTGGATTGTGGATTGGATTCCCATTCGATAGAATTATTATTTTAAATAATTTTTCTAGTTTCCGGTCTCATAAACAAAGTGCGAAATTGAGTTTCGCCACTCACCATACAAGGTCTTCAAGTTGAGGCGGAATGCATAGAGCTGCTGCACTATATCGCTTTAAACTCTTCCACACTCTTTAACCGCTCTATGACAACATTAAGACAATAATATTTGTTCGAAAGAATAATATTAATTACGACGGACCTTGTCTTGTTTTAGTGGGGGAACGAAATGAATTTACTAAGCACGAAACCCTCTTATATTTACTATTACTTAATAAAATGAATTATTATGCAAATTATATTTACAGCTATTTATAAATTGCGGAAGAAGTTGGTATGTCTATCTGTTTAGGTTCAGTTTTTTAATAAATGTCAAGGATAATTACACTTTATGATAGTGACATTTTTTAGTTCAGTATTTGTGTTTAAGTGTCTATTATATTAAATAAACTTGTATTATTCGAATATAGAGCAAGAGAAGTTCAATGGAAATGGGAATGTCTTGACACTAGGTATTAAAATAACATTTAGCTAAATATGTAGCAAAAGGCAACGAAAATATCTGTCCTCAGTTAGGAATAACTATCTGGATCTAAATATGTCTATTTCTACGCCTACTTTAATTGGCAGATTAAACTAAAATAAATAATGTACGTATATATACATATAAGATATTAGTTAGCAATATAGAAAAAATCGTTAAAATACAGACATGTCGTCTCGTGGTCGTGGTGAAATGTTTAATATTTTCTTCTTTCTCTCTCTTTCTCTCTTTTCTTGTAACGAAGCAGATTGAGTTCCGCCACTCCACACCTAATACCTCAAGAATTCGACGGACCATGTCTTAATGGGTGTCTTAACTAAGGATCCCAGGTTCCCTCTACCAATCCTTATGATATACCCTGATAAAGCATAAAACTAAAAAAATAGCAACAAAGTGTAGCGTTGAGTTTCGCCACCTGACACCGCGCTGCCCAGAACAGCTAAAAGTGGAAAATGAAGTATCTTAGCACGTCTCGGAGGATGTTCTGCTTACCTTTTTATATACGGGAGATATATAGGCATGAAGAAAAAAATACATTAACAACATTAATTAACAATAAAAAACATCATGCGAGACTATATATTATTAAGATATAACTAACTTGTTCTTTTTTGCTCCTAGCCAAGAATTTAATTAAGTTTTCATGTTTTCGATACGTTTTATGACGAATGTCAACGTCCTTATATTAATGCGATATGTGTATAATAAGAATGTTATTTTTATTATTTTTATTACCTACCTGTGACTTGTGATCTACAAGACTCACTTGTTCGACTGTTGTACCTACCCATATGAAAATATATTAGATTTTGTATCTTCACTTTAGATATTATATAGAAGGGTCAACAACGAGAATATAATGTCAAGACAATTCTTTCTCCGCTTACTGTTAGAATTGGTAAAATTCGTGATAATTGTTGTAACTAAACGCCGCGCTATGACTTTCCAGAGCAGGAAAAAGAAAATAATTACTCTTTCACGGATTGGACTCTTATCTACTTCGTTAACAGTCAAACGCTAACTTACTGCACCACGACAGCCGACTTGTGGGGTGTCTCAGTTAATATCATAAATTCTTTAATTGATATTTTGATTCCTGATTTAGTTACAATTTTTAATAGATGTATTGATTGTGGAGTGTTTCCTGATTTGATGAAATAT
>DWNA01002941.1:0-10792 GCA_018249835.1 Heliconius besckei
TGACGTACCTATAATAAATATTTTAGTGAAACGCCTAAAGGAAAAAGTCTCGACTCTAGAAAGTTATTTTTACTTTTTTTAAAGTCTTAGCTCGTTAGAAGTCTATGTGTTGTTGTAGTACAGAGGATAGATTGAAAGAAACAAGGATACTAGATCAATTCAAGACCTATTCAATTATTCCAGATATTTCATTACATGTCTTCACCTTTTTTTATATATTTTAAAAATAAGTTTTTTCTACTTATACTATAAGATCTACGGTAGGTACATATGTATTTTTTTAGATTTGTCATTTCTTCTCAAGCTATAGGCTCGCTACTACGGATTTCTAAGAACGTAAAAAATTCTACACAATCACCATATACTTTGTTCAAAAAACTCGGGTCACACAGCCATTAACGCTGCCAAAGGTATTTACTTCAAAAGGCTTATCATAAAGTTTCATTACAAAGAAAATAGTTTCTTCTTTGATCACAACTTGAAACATAAATAAAGCTAAACAACGCGTCTGACTCGCTGAAGTAATTGCAAGGGAAAATGACGGTAGTTGGTGGACTAAGTCTCAATTTATTTATAGTGGACATATTTTTTTATAGTTTTTTAGGTTTTTAAAAATTGACCTAAAAAAGCAGTGTTAATAAGTATTTTTGATAAATTCTGTAACTCAAAGTTGACTTAAATGTCTTTATTGGAAATAATAAAAATGCCAGATAGCCTCAAGAATTCGATGGGAAGTGGAGAATGCAAGGGTTACAATAGAAAACGGAGTGTCTTGACATTATTTAGCATGAAAAATACACACATGATTGTCGCTGCTTATTTTTTACATATTATATGTAGTATAAAGAAATTTTGTAAATATATATCATATTTTTGTACTTCTGATATTGTGATATTTTTCGGAACCTACATTAACCTACATTGTATTCCCAGACAAAGTAAACCCTACCCCAATAGCCAATAGTTCATACCATAGAAACTTTATGTAAGTAATCCAAGGCTGTCTGACCTCATCTTTGCGTGATGAACCGAAACATATACTGTAGAATGTAGAAGGTAGTAGTGAACGCGATATGATTTACGAAAGTAAATTATTCAAATACCATACTGAATTGCGAGCAGGTTTTTAGGGCTAAGTTGTACTTTTGCTTTATTTTAATCATTGCTCACAAAAATGTTGACTGTATGAAATATATCTTGATGATGGAAGTAGATTTTCAAATAACATTTTAGTTTTATGTTTGTATAAAGAAATTGCAGCGTTGATTTCTGCCATTCAAAACGTAATGTCACGTTTTAGGGCGGACTGAGCAGAACGGAGTGTCAAGACACTCCTATTTAATCACCAATCGGATTATACTAAAAAAAAAATACCTAGGCTAGAATCGGACCATTTAACCTCGAACGTTGAGCTTAGCAAACAAAGAGGGTTAAATAAACTAACCAGTTGTATATTTAACTACAGTACTACAGTAATATATGCAATCCAATATAAGCAATTTGATCACCATTAATGAACAAAGCAAATTGACTACGTAAATAAAATTTTATTTCATTTTAATGAGACTTTACATATAGAGATGATTTGTTTAAAATCATTTTAAACGCAATATATGTATATCGATTTATAATTATAAAATCGTTGAAATTTGAGGCCTCAGTGGGCTAGTATGCAGAATCAGACCAAGTAATCACAAAGGTCTTTGTTTGGTTCTCGACTCGAAGGAATTAACTATTTTCATTTCTTCGTTTTGTTAAGACAGAGAAAATAGGACTTCATGAGAAGATTAATTCGTTCTGTAGTTTTCACCAAAAGAATTGACTTAAGATCGATCTCAAAGTGGAGAGCGGCTTACAAATACGGGTCTTAACGTAGAGTCACTGTCTCAAACAAAGCCATACTAAGAGAGGATTCCTCGAAATTACTAAGGGAATATGAATAACTGGATTTCTATTTTGCGTCTTAAAGTCCACGGTAACAAAATTGCAGGTGACGACAATTATTTTAAGTAATAAGATTTCCCACCTTGAGATTTGAATTCCCATCTACGTGTGCAGTCAGCACTTTTCAACAGCACCACTGTGATGTGAATAAAGATATTATAATTTTAAATAAACTTTTTACTGCATTAAGGTTGCAGTAATTAAAATGAATAATTTAAGCGAATCTACATTAATTCAACAGCTAAGACAAGATGGTGTTATGTTAAATGGAAGAAACACCCCAAAATTAGTTCATATTTCGTGATGTCAGTTCATCTTCCCTTTGAGGCGAGTGAAGTGGGGCGGTTTGAGACAGCGCTCGGTCGCCATTTGCAAATGAAACACTTACTTAAGATGGCGGCCCTCGAGTTGAGAGCCGTGAAAATAATGCCCTGCTTTCATATCTCGACGTCGTCCTCTTTTGTTTTGCCCGACTTGGAGATTGTCAATCTTACAAGCTATGTAATTAATTTTTGATTTAACGCTATGCAGCGGTTTTACATGAATGCATAAAGAGAAATGTAATTACTATTCTTAATTGAAAAATAATCGGGATTTTTTATTTCTATCTTCGAAAAGCAATAGTGTAGGTTGCCTTTTGCTACACTCTGGTTTCATTGTTTACGTTGAATCATATTTAAAACGAGAATCATAAAATTACTTTTCAACTTTTTCTAATATCGCAACGTTTGTTAAAATAATATGAAAAATAAGAAAAATGTAGAAAAATATACATGCTATTTTGGTTTGCATTTTCGTACCAAGTAACATTAGCATTGTAAACGTTTTAAAATCCACAACCTGATGCGGGAGTGGCGTAATTTTCCTTACAGAGTAACACGAAGTCACGGCTCTGGTTAAAAATTCACGACAAAGTGTACCTACTGCAGGCAATGACTCCTGTGTAGTTAGTTGGTACTAATAGTTGAGCATAACTTGGGACGAGAAGTCCTGTATATGTTTTAGTTAGTGAGGAAAAAAAGGTTTTTAATTGCTGCAGAAATATTTTTTGATGTCTTTTTTTTCTTAGCTTTAATTTAAATTATATTGTTATTGTTACATTTTTAAATGCTTATACAAGCTGTTTCTTTTTCAGCTTTACGCTGTATATTCTATGTTATGGTGGGTAGAAGCATCCCGAGAACTTAGTGTTAACTTGATACCAGAACGATTGGTTCTGATCAAAATCTATAAGTGTAAGAAGCCGTTGCTTTTGTTCCTACCTGGTCTATTTAGCACCTAAAGGCCTTCATTTAGCAGAGACATTGTACCATCATGTTCCAAATGTGGTTCCACGACAATATAACATAATAGATTCAAACCACCTGTTTCTGGGCTTAGTGGCGTATACAGTATGTAGAATTATTAATGTAAAGACGACGCTTGTTAATATATGTATGTATGTATGTATGTATACCCTGCCTTAGACACGTAACACGTGATTCGAGAAGCCAAATCTAAATGCGTCGCTCGCGTAGAATCAATATCGCGCACTCCGGAACACTCGAGCATGAATAATGTAGAAACCTTGAGTTTTTGAAAAGAGATGATATAAAAGTACATGTTTCTTGTGTTTTTTCAGTAAATTATGGTTGTGTTTTTAAATTTTTATACAATGTAAACGAAACGGGTTTAGGAGCTCGTTTTTGTGATTTATTTTGTAGTATATGTATAACATATGGAGGTTATGGATATAATTACCATTCTTATTATAGATATTGTCTTATTATGTTAATCATATTCTAAACAAAAACTGTTTAAAATATGTATAGATCTTTATGATTAAGTTAAGCTTTGCTTTGTATAGTTCAGTTTTATTTTAGAAGGCGTTGTGGAACACAGCGTCTGAAAAAAGGTAGTGGTTGTGGGTTCGATTCCCACTTGGGGGAATGATTTATTAGCATTTCATCGCTCTAGTAATAAGAAAAAGCGCGGTGTTATGAATTAATAAAATATATATAAATATTAAGTATTATATATTATTCTTAAAAATACAAAAGCTAACTCGTTTTGGGTGAAAAATGAGAACTATTTCAACCAAAAACTTAATTAAATCTAACACACCATACGCACCAACAAAAACGTGACTGAATGCATACAAAAAGGGAAACTAAAACAACAAAACATTTCACGCGTATCAAATTACAGGAATGTAAAAATGAAAACGTTGTCGAACAACAGACTGGCAACATTCACAACTGAGCCCAAAGAGAGAACGAGTAACAATTGTATTGTTCAGCTAAACTAACTCAGCACCCTGCCCTTGTCCTGGTACGGTGGGCGACGTATGACGAACACACCGACAGTTATATTAATATTATAAAGCTGAATAATTTATCTTCTTTAAGAATTCTTTTTTAAGAAAGAAGATTCTTTTTTAAGAATTTATATATAAACCTTAATTATTTTCCTATGTCCATGCAGGCGCTGCGACAGGTAGCAGATCCACATGGAGCACTTTGTTTTTCTTTTCTTCTGCACTTTCCGTTCGAATCCGTCTCATAGCCTGTTAAGTGACGGAACACAACGCCGCACTTCGTTCACCAGAGAGGAAATAAAAGTAATATTATTTATATTCCGTAAGGTTTAAGGATATATTCCTATAACAAAACCTATACGGTAGGGTGTACTCGTACTTAACAGAACGAAGTCTATTGTAACCGTTCGCAGTCATAACAGCCCCGTGTTGGTTTACTTATACTTAGTACGTGTAGTGTGTTAGGGTTATCAGACAAAAGTATTTTAAAAACATTTTTATTTTGGCGAGTTGAGTTTTTAGGAAGAAGACTTCAATATTTCTTTTTTTTTTCATTTTCAAATTTAAGAGTGAACTAACTTCGATTCTTTGTTTAAAAAATGTTGATAATTATTTAGAAAATTTTTGCTTGGTATCGGATCTCAACAAGTAGTGAAATAAAAATTAATATTACAATATACAATAATAATTAAAAACTTAAATAAAAAAAATGATATATATGTATTCGTACCTACAAAAGCTTTTAAAATACCAAAATGTGACTTTCCATTAGAAACTGTTTCAATAATCAAGGCCAGTGTACATATGGGGAGAGAGATCATTAAAAATTCAGGTGACAACCCTACATCAAAGTGCAGAGCCATGATTACAACAAGTCGAAATGAAAATGGCTGGTTGTTCGCGACCGGGAATGAACGCTGAACTCAAAATATCTTCACAAAAGGTTATTGCTCAAAAGAAAGTGATGGATTGAGTAATAACTCGTTACTTGCACTGATTGTAGATTTAAAAAAAAATTGAAATGTTGATCTTTGGTTTCTTATTATTATTTCTTGTTATCTATATCTGCATCAGAATAATGTTGAACCATAGTTAAGAAGTATGGTTCAATACCATTGCACTAAAATGGACGTGTATTCAAATCCGAGCTAGGAGAATATATTTTAAATTTATAGTTGCTGTGAGTTTTTGCATAATCTAATAATTTCACATACCGTATCATGGGGATCGTCTAGAGGGTCAGAAAGTGTAGAACGGAATCAGTGTTTTACTCTCCGCCTAAGTATATAAAACTGTTAATATAATAGATACAAATAGGCTATATTAACTTGGAATTTTGTAAATTGTATATAAAGTCTAAGTAGTACTATAAATATAATACATTATTAATTAAGAGCCGCCTTAAGCCATGTCGAGGCTCTTGGGCACATGTAAAGCCCAGTTGGAAAGCGAAACAGATTTTATTAGACAACGTTGTACTTATTTAAATTTGGAGCTGCCACGAGGTCGAGGGTCCAGGACACGTGCCTAATGTGAGCTTATAGTGAAGATGCTTTACAAATTGAATTTATAATTATTCAGAATTAAATATCTTCCTTTTCTCTCTGGGATTGTAATTTATAATATTTAAAACTAAGGAGTTTGATTGAACTTTCTAGTTATGAGAGAAGTTAAAAAAACACGCCTTGTTTATTCTCTAAGCGTATGTTTCTTTATAGTATTAAATAAGTTACGACTGTTAGAGGTAGGAGTCTCTATTTAAAGCAAAAATTCTGATGTGACCAAACTTTGAACTACTCTATTAAAGATTCAAAAGCTGTCGTCCTGAAACTTTTTTTGTTTTCGATAAATTCACGAGGCTGATGAAATAGATGGATATGTATGTATGTATAATAAGATTGTGGATCATCGCTGGTCTGTACATAGAAAATATATGACTTGAAAAAAGTGTGAAGGTTTTTTTAGTGTTTATAAAATCCCGAATGATTGTATAACTTTCCAATCAATAGAGCTCAAACAAACCTACTTATTTATTGTGGAGCTTCAATAAACATTTCTTATTCAGAATCACAAGCGATGGATGTAAATAACAAGTCTTTGTAATTTCAGTTTCATAACAATCAATGTTTTCGTTTACATTCCTTTTATATTGGACGTACCAAAAGAATATTGAAAAATTTTACCAACAAAAATATTGAAATATTGAAAATGTTATGAATGATTTGTACAGTTTTTTACAGTGTGTGCTCTAGTTACTCGAGCCTTGGAATATTATAAATATAAAATATAAGGATGTTATATAAGCCTTTGTTTTGTGGATATTTTCTTTGTTGAATAAAAAAATATTAAATGTTGTCGAATTTATACCGTTTTGCTGAACTGAAAATAGATTGAAAAGATAGTTTTCAGGTATTTTTGTTTGGTAGGTATATTTCAGATTCAGGCTTAATTAAAAAATAACTCAAAGAAATAAAATCTAATATAAATAAATTGGGCATACGTCTATATAATATCTTTAAATGAAAAAAAATAATAATAACGAAGTGATTTGTTACATATATTATAAAAAAGTATCCGCATACGCACAGATTTCTAAATTTCTTTATTATTGTCTATAATCTTCAATCATATTTTATTTACGAAACATTTCCTGTATTTATGTTGAGTACGACAGGCCAATATCACGGCCAATTTAGTTGTTTTCTCATAGAAAATGGCATCCTTGTGTGCACACTTTACAACAGACAAAGTGTATTTCCGAGCGTGGCTTCGAGTAAGAGGAACTATCGTTTATGACCAGGTATTTTGAAAAAGGAATTTTCCAATTTTGAATTAAAATTAAGGCTATAGTGGCGCAGGGAGACAGGCGTCCAACTGTAAAAGCAACGGTTGTGGGTTTAATTCTCATCCGAGGGAATGAAATATTTAATATTTTTATCTGCTCGCTCTGGTAACAAGGACAAGCGTTGCGTTGAATTACACCACTCAACAGGCAATCGTTGACGATCGTCGAGAATTCGTCAGAAAATGGAAAACGGAGTGTCTTAACGAGAAACAGAGTGTCTTAATAGCGATACAATAGCTTAAATTAAATAGGTTTCCTTAGCTTAGTTTTAAAAATAGTAGTGATGTGCGTACACACAACCGAGATAAATTTTACGTTAAATCGAAACGTTTCCATGCAGTGTGGAAATTACATGTAAAATTTATATTATACAAAGTTAGCAACGTTGCCTCTCATCCAAAGAGCTTATACTCTGCGATAATGCGGGGAAAATGTGTTGTTAACCTGCACTAAAATTTTAAACGCGCCCCAGTTCACTTATAACATATGTTGTATGCGAGTTAATTAAACTTTTTATGCTACATTTAATGGATTTTATTTGAAACTTATGAACAAGAAATCTATACTAAAAAGCCCGCCGAGTGGGGTAGGTAGGGAGAACCTAGTGTGTTACACACTTCAATCTCCACTTTTGACAGATCATTGACAGATCTTTTGAGAGAAATATGTACAAAATGATTCTTATTACACTAGGTTCACTCCGTCTACCCTGCTATATGCGGAAGACGTCATGAAGTTGTAAAAATTTTAGTTAAGTAAATATTAATGAATATTGAAGCATACGAGGTACGTATATAAATAAAATCTAAAATCATAAGCAAACATGTGTTCCTAAGACGCTATACAGTATACATACATTTACAAAAGGCTATAGTTACGTAGGTTAGAGCCGCGACAAAGGTGCAGCCGGTTTTATAGAACCTTTCATCCTCGTATACGTACCACCTAGCGAGGAAAATGTCAGTTTCTCCGCACATTATTATGCTTGCCACGCGTACAAACAAAATGAGATTAGAAAATTAAAATTTACAGTCTGTTTATCAAACTTATTTCTATAAGGTTACTGAATTTATTGAAGGAAAAACGATTTTTTTGATTTTAAATAAAAATTCAACGGAAATATTCTTTTAAAGGTATTTGTGTTTTATTTATTACCTTGAGAATCGCGTTTTACAAGTATTAGGCAGAAAATATGTTTTTTACACGTTACTCCGCTCTCCACTTTTCGTCTTCTTCGTCACGTCTTAAAAAACGGAAAAAATTTAATCTTAAAGTATAATGTTTTTTTTAATTATTTGTAAGTAAAGAAAATCAATATATTGACAGATGTTGTTTTAACACAAACATTAGTTTAAAAATCATATATCACCTTAAATTTAAAAAGATTTTTTTAATTAATTTGTAACAGAATATTATTAGGTATATAAAAGTTAATTTCTTTCGTTACTGAGTTTTGTATTATGCATGACTACAAAATAGCTCTCACCGACTAATCATGAAACCGTATGAACTACCTATATAACGAAATAACGAGATGTGAAGTCTGGGAACTTGGGAAGTTGTAAGATACCTCTCACGAAAACGATAGAAAAGCAGCTTTAGATAAGTTCAAAAACTTGTGTGTTTTCAAGAAACTATTACTCCTATAAAATTATTAAATATTCTAGTATCAGCAAAGGGAATCAATTCGCTAGGCATTGATTCCTTTTGCTTGTTTGTTTTTCTATAGTGACAGGTCACTTCGTATTCTTTGAGTTTTTTATTAAAAGACAATTTAAGTAATCGTATATGCGTTACATTTGTAAAATAGAAAGAAAATTTACATTGAAAAAGGTCGTCGAGATTGACCAAAGTTCCTGGGATTTGCAATTTCAAACAAACAAACGCTTCAGGTTTATAATATTAATATAGATAGGATATCCCTCACTTGAGATTGCCAGCTATCACAAACAACCTTCTGTCTGTTCACATAAAATCCAGGGTCAATTTTACTGCGATCCTTCGACTTGAATGTCAAATAAACATGTGTATTGTTAACTGGCCCCTTCAATCGGAAGTGCTTGATAGTTTGATTTATATCGTAGAACTCAGTGGTACCTCTATTTTAGATATCCTTTACAAGAACATGTGGAGTAATTAATATTATGGGATTATATTCGTTAAGGCCGTCGTGGCCCAGGGGCCCAAGTATGTAACTGTAAACGCGGTGGTTGTGAATTTGACTCCGATTCTGGGGAATCAAATACTTACGTGTAATATTTTCATCATTTTCGTAACGGGCGATGCGCGACGTCAAGTATCGCCTCGCCACACAACACACAATGCCTCAAGAATTAGGCGAAAAGCGGATGAGATGTCTTAATGAGAATGACACTTAAATCTTCATCTTAACACTAAGTTTCCAGATTCCCTCTGATTACCCTACTATGTGCAACAACGATCTGTTGGTACCCCTGCTACTGCAACACGACTTTTGTGGAAATAGGAAGTTATAAAATAAAACCAAATACCTTTAAACAGACTGGAAGTATTACTGAGTGATAGTGATAGTGATAGATAGGTACGTCTAATACTGATGTTTACTTGAACACTATGCATACCGAACTCACTACCACCATTCAACACAAAATTTATCAAAAATGAGTCTAACCCACTTGGCCTATCCTACTTTGACGCAAAGCTAAATACCGCACTCAAATAAAAAACATTAAACCAAACATTTTGCAAATAAATGGCAAGTATTTCGTTATAAATGCTTTTCATAGTAAAATGTCCAATAAAATAAAAATTCATTCAACCAAATGGTACATTCCAGCTGGTAAATTTAATAATCGCGGCCACGGTGTCGGTGCGGCGCTGTAACGAGCGGCGATGTCCCGGAAATCTTTTAGGGGTTAAATGCAACATCATGTGCTATCATTAACCCTTTATTGTGGGGCTGTTTGTTTTGTTTGAAATTTGCATATTTAAGAAAATATGAAAATGTTTTAATTGATACCCTTTTTTGGATACAAATGCTGGATCTCGCTTATAGAAGGACAGGCAGAACTTAGTGTCAACGCACCAATTTTTGGAGATTGCATGTTTTGTGGCAGAACTCTATGCTGTGCTCTGTCTCGTGATGAGAGCATAGTAATGGAAAAAATTCTTTTCCTCCGAATGGGAATCGAACCCAACAGAATTGCGTTTTCGGTCAGATAGCTTGCCGCTGTGCCAGTATGCATTAATGAAGATTGGTTTAATTTATTTTGTAATTTAAAAAATATAATACAGTTGACATTATTTATAGTTCTTATAAATCGTAATTAGTATTCGTAATAAAACCTTTTCATTAAATTTATTAGGAGAGACAAGGAAAGGCGGTCGATATTCTGGAAATACTGTATTTAAGTAACCTAGAAGCTTATATGAAATCCTAAAATATTAATTGTAATTTTAACATTATTTTCAATTACAATTACGAAAAGTAACATTACAATTTTTATTTAAAAAGGGATGAATGGGAAATTTACCTAGGTATATGTAAATTCAATTTGGCAGTCTAGCCTCGACGCTGGCAACCGACGATGCCGGCCGCTGCAATACCAATCTTAGCTATTTCCAGACTTTACTCAGCACCACTTTGTTGAGCATTCGTTTATTTGCTCCGCCAGTACCTGTCGTATAAGTATCGGTAAAAGCCAACGAAATGTACCACAATGTTTACT
>DWNA01002942.1:0-10790 GCA_018249835.1 Heliconius besckei
AATAAAAAACTTAATTGAATTACATATATTGAAAAGGTCGAAAGCGAAATGCACTAAAATATATTCCACTGGCTTTAAAATTGGAAAATGAATGGACTTTTATGAAATTTCCCCAAACCTTTTGGTACGGAGTGTGGAACAATCGATATGGCGGTAACTTGGTAGAGTTGGCTGCTCTTTTTGTGTCGCGTTTCGGAAATTTATAATGAACGTCAAAATAACGAGACAGTGTCGTGTCTTGTTTAATAAAATGCTTATAAAATATTCTAAGCGTACATCTCTATCTATGGCTTGTCCGTGGTAGTAGGGTGGGTAATTTCTGACTTAATATGATGTTTTTGGGTTCAATCGCATTCAACTTCACGCTGTATCCTGGCAGTATATAGCGCTGTATGGGTGGGCAGAGTAAACATAAAAGCCTAGTATGAAATTCTCCGTTCTGAATTCTCAAGGCACTGCGTGCTGAGTACCTTCATGTTTAATATAGTTCTGTCTCTGATCATGTCAGTTAAGCATATATATTCGATTTCCTTGCCCTTGCTCAACAGTAGATATCTCGAAAAATAGACGGAGAGTGTGGAACGGAATATCTGAACAATGGAACCTCTGCCCATCTGGCTTAACACGAAGTATCACGTGAATCTAAAAAATACTACTTTTCCGTACTTATATCAAAATGACACACATAAAACGCACAAAATCAAAATGCAATTTCATGAAAGTGAGTGTGTTTTCGCAACAGTTTGGTGACCGGAGCGAAATGGAAACATAATAACGGGCTAAATGAGTGCAACGCGCCTCGGGCAGGCCTCGCTCATTTGAAAGTTAAAATTGTTAACGACATGATAAATCAGTGGGTGCCTATCTCCAGATAGATTGTGTATCATTGTCAATTAGATATATTATTTGTTTTGTTTTTTATTATAATTAGATTTTTTGGTAAAAAAAAATCATTGAAATATTTTTTCTTTGTGCAGCGACATGGTCTGCCTGTAAACGCGAAGGTTGTGGGTTCCACTCGAGAGAATGAGTCGTTTTCATTCTCCCTCCAGATAATAAAACATAGTATTAATAAACTAAGAGACACACACGCTCAGAGTATACATCAAGTGTTTCTGTAAGAACACTAGTGGTCTCTAATTGCAAAATGTATTGTGACACTATAATTAGTGTCACATCAGCCGCTGTGTCATGTCTTGTGTAGTTTTTAGTGTTAGTGTTGTTTTTTTTTTTCTAGTAAACTTTTTGATTGCGTTACATTATAAACGTGTTAACATCTCGGACACAACTTCCGTACACTTATAAATAGTCTGTATAAGTGTAAACCATATATATATTAATGTCTGACAAACTTTTTCAGCTTCATGCTGTAGCCCTCATGTCGCAGGGTATGCAGAGGCCTAGTGTTAAGACACTTCACTCCCCACTTTCCCCACTTTCCACCGAATTGTGAGGTAGCACAACGCCGCGCTTTACCTTGACACCAGAGAAGTGATAATATTAAATAATTTCCGTACTGGAGTGGGAACCGAACCCACAACCTGTCGTATTTGCAGTTACACACTTGTGCCTCTGTGCGACGACTGGCCTGATACCTGCGGAATGTCCGACATTTATCTCAAAACTGATGTCATTGTCTATTCGTGTCAATAGTTATTTTCCTTTGACTCAAGTAAAAAATATTTAAAAAAACATTAAACAAAAATGCATTAAAATTAAAATATATTTACACAATTTGATTATACAACGTGCTTCAGTTATATATTAAAGTTAATAGACTTTTGACTGTAAATCGTTTTAAATTTATTTATATACGATAAACTGCGATAAAACGGTAAATCGTTCAGGTCCATTGAGAATTTTGTACCGATATTAATGCCCACTTAGTTTTTATATTTTATATAAAGCACTAGGCCGGTAGTGGCGCAGGGGCACAAGCGTGCGTTTGCAAGTGAGTTTACAATAAAATCTGAGGTTCGATTTCCACTTGCGAAAATGAAATATTTAATATTTTCTGAGTTCTGTTAATCAATACGTAATATTTCGAATTCAGGTGGATGTCAAAAAACAAGAAGCTTAAGAGTATTTACACTCTGCATCCCTTTCTGCTTGTGATGTATTTTCCGAAATTGGAATATTAATGAAAGGGGATCTTCTAGAAACTATTAACTTGACTATTTTAGAACAAACTGACAAACCACAAAAGACATACTAAATCTAGTCACACAGTATTTTAAAGTAAACGCTGCATAATACAGATATTTTAGCTCAAAACGGCGGCGCCAAGTGAGACAAAGATTTTTAAAGTTTCCCCATAAAAGAATTTGTAACGTTTTATGAATACGAAACTCGCGATTATCGAAGTATTATCGTTGGTAAGGATTCTCAGACTTTGTATAATAAAATTATGCTATCTTATAATAAAATTTTTCAAGGCGTTTTCGAACAAAGTACTTATTTGAATATAAAATACTTTGGTTATTCCATTTAATGGTCAGTTGTGGAAACTAAAATGTCGCTTACAGTAATCATAACTTAGTATTAAACGTGAGGGTCGTGAGTTCAAATTCAACAGGATCCAATAATATAAATATATTTAAAATGTTTATATTGTTTTCAATTTTAAAAGTGTAATAAAAACTATATATCAAATTAAATAAAAATAAATTGTAATTTTACATAAAAGATTATAGGGGACACCCGGGTTTGAACCGGGGACCTCTCGATCTGCAGTCGAATGCTCTACCACTGAGCTATATCCCCTGTGACTGAGCTCTCTATTATATTAATCTGTAACCTTAAAATACAATTGAATTAAAATTTCGAGACTGATTCGCTTTTCCAGTCACACTGGCCTCAAATATATTTGTTTATGTGTAATCTAACCAGTTAGCTATATACCTACGATAAAATCAATATCAATAAACATTTCCCTGAATGGAAATTGCACACAACCATTGCATACTTAAGAAAACCTACAATTTTTTAAAAAATGACTAAAATTTAAATTAAGCGCTTGTCAACTTTGCATATATGTTATATGCATATAACACCTCAACTCACTTTGTCAGGCAACGACATCCTGCATTCGGTCGGGTTGCTCCTTTGTAATACAAGCCCTAAGCGTTTCCATGACTCAGCGACGTCAGGCTGCCTGTTTCAATTGTCATCGCTAAGAGGAGATCGTTATGTCAAATGCTTTTCTGAAAATACTCATGTCTGTATATATTATTTTGTGTATAATGATGGGCTTATCGCCGCCCATAATTGTGGACTTTAAGATGTGGACTTCAAGACGTGGAATGGAAAATCTAATTTTTCGTTTCGTTTTTTTAAGAATTTCAAGTAATCTTTTCTTGGTTCTCCCAAAACAAGCAAAATTAAAGAACTAAGTAAATAAGAAACAAAAATAAAAAACTGATCCATTTTTATAGATTACCTATGTGTACCCCAAAAATCCGGAATTAAAATAACCATAATGTACTATGCTAATTACTTATACTCGTATGCGAGTTAGCGGCTTTCACAGCACACCTGGAGAGTGCCTGACTGACTGTCTAAATGCAATGGTTGTGGGTTCGATGACTATTGCGATGATAAGCGTACGCCATAATACTAGGTTCCCTTGCAGTGCTTTACTTGTTTAATTAGGTTTTATTTTATGAAAGAGATTTTTTTACAACTTATAACTTTCTTAATGTTCATAGACACTAGAACCAAATTTCAAAAGATTTATCTTTCCTCTCGTCTCTTCGTTACTAATGTCGTTTTAGTCTAAGCACTCGGGAGCGCGTGATTTGTCGCAGCCAGCTAGGGCGGGCGGCGCAGGTGGACGGCTAGTTTAAGCTTGCGAATCGCCAGTGCAAATATCCAATGTAATGTACGGTGTTGGTATGTAGTATTAGAACTTGAAGACTTTTTCTTCTTATTTCCTATGTTGACTAAATAAAATACCCGGCTGTGAATGTCACGGTTCCTCTCTGTATTCGGTTTTATTCTCACATGGAGGTATGAATTGTTTTCATTTCAGCGGTACAGCGTCCGACTGTAAACACTATGGTTGTCGGGTCGATTTCCACTCGGAAGAATGAGTTATTTTTATTTGCCTCGCTGATAACAAGATAAGCAAATTGAGCCACTTAGCTTGCGATTGAAAATTGGGCAGATCAGACCAGTGTTTTAACATTAGGGTACTCTACTGTATTCAGTATACATGAAGGTAAAAAGGCTAAAAAAATACCATAGAATTGGAAGTATGGGCAGTAACCATAAATCTAAACAGCAAAAAAATTATTAGATCCTAAATAAACATTTTAACAGCAACTGCAACATGACAGCAAAAATTTTAAAAATATAATTCCTAACAATAGCTCCACAGTATACGTGGTCACCCTTTAACAAGCCGGACAGTGAAGACAACACACGTGCCCCGACTGCGACGCGAATCTAATTTCCCAAAGCATTGTCTTGTGATGGGTTATTCAGAGCCGACACCGATACAAAATCGTATTTCTACTTCTGCATTCTAGTTCTAGATGCTGGCGATTTTGTTGTCAACTGTGGAGTGGTTGTTTAGTGTGACAGTAGTTGCAAATTCGATTTGTGCAAAATTAAGAGATTATTCTCTTAATTTCTTTTGATTATGAATTATTGAATATGATTTTTTACAAAAACAATTACCTTATCTTTCTAGAGGTTCTAATTATTGTTTAGTAGTAATGCATTTCTTTGTGTAATATTAATGTTTGCACAACTATTTCATTTTTGTAGTGTAAACTTAAATATAGAGATATCCAAGCAGCACACTTTATCTAATCAGACTAAGGAAAAAATATTGTACGAGATAAATGCTCCTTTGACCCGAATTCGAACTCGCTGTGTCAAAAGTCAACTAGATGCGAGTCAAACGAGTTACAAGGTACTCAACATTACCTTTATTTTAAAAAAAAGTCCAAAATTATACCAAAAAGGCACAAAAAAATTAATTCACCTTTCACTTTCAACGAATAATTGACAGTCGAGTCGTTAAGTTAATCAGAAAATAAGCTGGCACAAATGTAATTCTCAAATATTTGTACAAATTTGATTTAGACGTTTCAAGTAAATTCGTAAAGGACGAAATATTTGCAAGTAAAATTGTAGGGAGACGGCAAAAATAAAGAACCGCGGGTGTCTGGAGAGAATTTTTCATTGCCGTTACTACCGAATGAGGTTCGTTTATGTGGAAATTTGTTACAGTGTTAAATGGTGGAATAGTCGTTTTTGTAACATCGTGGGAAGGAATATTTTTAAATTTTTTCTGTTTAGTTGACTTAAAACGTATCATAGATCTTTTCTTTTTGCTTGTGAGATCATACTGATACGTGTGTGCATGATCAGTAAGTGTAAATCAAACATATTTAAAAAAAGCTCATTTAGCCATTATTTTTCCGCATAGTGAAGTGGGCAGAGGGAACCTTGTGTTAAGAAACAACGACAACAACGTACAATGACAACAACGTACAATTTACGAGACATTGGGTACTAAATGGCGGAACTCAAAACCGCGCTTCATATACCAAAGCGGAAAAATGAATATAGGTTAATTATCATTTCCCCAAATGAGAATTGAACCCACAACCGTCGCGCTTGCAGTCAAAGGCTGTTCTACATTGCCACGACGGCCTAATCGGAAATATGAATTACTTAATGTCTAAATTTATTCAGAGAAGTAACGAAGAGTCTAGTTAAGTTCCCTCCGCCTATCCTGTTATAGGTACGAGGATATCCACTGAATGGCTAAAGACCCTAAAATTCCGAATATATCTAATATTTTGACTGTGTCACCATTTCATATCACACAGAAATAATAAAACAATTTTTCATGCAAAACCAAATCAGGTAAGATTTACATTTACCTGCAGAATACTAAAACTCCCATAAAATAACAGGATAATGCCCGCTGACGTCACAAGTCTTAGTAATGCAGGAGGTACTTTTCTTTTAAAAGTTTCGCTGTGGCCTCTACCACTGTACTAAAAGGTATTAAATTACAATATAATATTCAAAAATATTTTACTTTATTTACAACATAAAAATTGAACTCAAAACAATTTGATATTTTAAGCTTCTTAACAATGGAGTCTTAAGTATAATGGTTACTTACAAAAGTAGACAAACTTTAATTTGTGGAAGTATAAGTATACAAATATTAGTGATTAATAATTTTTTAGGGCATACCTTACGTTAGCAGACGTCCCGTTTTAAGCGAGACTGTCTCGTTTCGTCGGAATAGCACGTATGTTTGGTGGACTAAACCAAGTTCCGCTGTGGTTTTCATGGAACTCAATTATCACCAAACGACCACTATTCCATTGAATAGCCCCCAAAAAAAACTAATACAATAGGTATAAATACTATAGAATAGGTTAAAATTGTGAATTGTTCAGTTTTAGACTGTACTCAAATATTTATTATAAGGCGAATTTCATTCAATTTACGGTCAAAAGGTATAGAAGTAAAAAGAAAATATCTGCTGAATATTTTTGGTTACAATATCCTTCAGATGTCCTTAAATACATAAAATTCGTTCCTTTAAAATATATCGAGTTCCATTAGTACATACTTGTTTATACAATCTTGCTACCAAATCCTTGGATAATAGTCTTAAAAAGAGACAAAGGTTATAATTCCCGGAAACCCGTACATAATACATTTTTTGTGGGTCCCAGATTATCTTTTTGAGGTACCGTAATACTTCTTCATACTAACGAAGCCAGATACATGGGATAATGAAAGAAAGGACCGAAAACCGTTTTTAGTGCAGCCTTTTACCTTTTCGGATGTGAATTTTAAGCAACCCCATTATAGAGAAGGGACAATGCAGGCTTATACTGAGCTTTGAACGTTGATTTGTTTTTTACTAGCTATCGCACTCAACTCCACTGGCTACGAGGAACTGCGGTACCCTCATGCATATACCAAATTTTCCGTTTAGCTGCTCTGTAATTGGTAACTAGGTTTTATCACTACATTTGTTGGGAGCTGTATATTTGGAAATTGTAGGTATATTTGTAAAATATCGTGTTAATTTCCGCCACTAAACATACAATGTCTGAAGAATTGAGTGGAGTGTCGGGAATGGAAGTGTCTTAATGGGAACCGATTGGTATGTGGGATAAAGTGTGAAATTAAAAATAATATCGTATTTTATTGCATTTTAAATTAAATTACATAAATACAAGTAGAATAAAGCTACCCCCGATGGACTTATCTAGACAAAAGATTGATAAAAGGTATAATTGCATAATTTAATTTAATTAAATTTTCTATTTGAGGTAAAATTTTGTGTTATTATTAGAACGACCAATAAAAAAGAACAAAAGAAAATTAAGGCCGTCGTAGTGCAGCAACACAGCGTCTTCTTGTAAACGCGACGGTTATGGGCTCCATTTCAATTTGGGGGAATAAAATATTTTATTTCGCTCTGGTAGCAAAACGAAGTTCAGCGTCAAGTTTCATCCCTCAACAAACAATGTCTTAAAAATTCAACAGAAAATGGGGAGTCAGTAAAGGTACAAAAAAGAGACAAATATCATTAAAAAAAACTCTTTTATCCATAATTCCAATGAATAAATCCTTAAACACCCCAGCTTTAGTTAAAATCGAAATGAACCAACGACCCGTTAATGACCGTTATAATGAAATGTCATAGATTCAGATCAGTGGTCTCTGCCAATGAGTGATTCGACAGATATTAATCACCACCACTGTACACTGTATGAAATTTCCAATAATTTTATATCTCACTGTCAATTGAGTTAAGCTGCTTTATACTCGTAGTAGTGGATGGCGGCGTGTTGTATATTAGTTGAAGATTATAGAGTTAATTCTCGTTTGATTGTGGAATTTGTTGTGATTGTTGTTTTCATTCGGTGTAGGTATTTTTGGGACAGACATTTAACGTCTAATCGTTATTTTTTTTTGCTTTATGCTGTTTCCCGTACATAGCAGGGTAGGTAAGAAGGAACCTGGAGACGTAGTGTTTCCGTTAAGCGCCGTTCCCATTAGGACACTTCCATTTCCCACATTGCACTAAATTCTAGGGGCATTGCATGTTGTGTGGCGGAACACAACGCCGCTTTGACCTCGTTACCAGAGTGAAGAAAAGATGAGGTTCGATACTGACAATTTCAAAATAAGATAATTATATAGAAGAACATATTACCATCCAAATAAAAGCACGATCTCACATAAATATATAATACGAAATCTCAAGTAAAACGAGTCTAACACGTTTAGATAAACAGCCATACAAATTATGCAAATTATGTAGACTGAAAGGAGTAGTGTCAAGATGTTGAATGCAACGCTGAAATACACTACGCTGGGGAAATTTTCTATTTTGATACCCTCGTACTGAACTACGAGTGAACTGTACAGAGCTTCAAGATTACATATATTTTGTGAAATTAAATTTTGAGAAGTAGGTACAAATTTTATGCTGTTATTCACATTTATTCTTATAAATTTTGTATATCATTTATTTGTTATATTTCTATCCGCCTACGCGATTAAAATTCGATTAAAAATATATATCTACGTATGGTTTAGTAGCCTTAATGACGAATTCTACACTAAAAAAACTTTGCAACCATCTAGATACTATAAACATAATATATATGTAAAATATAACATTTTTTTTACTTTTACAAAAATATTACGAATATATTCAAGGCATGTACATTATGATATTCAATATGGAATCAAAATCACGCGTATGGCGGTCTTCAAGTGCGGACGCGGGAGGAATTGCTTTTGAGATTCAATACAGTATCATAATTTATATTTGTGTTATTTTAAGAAAACACTGCTATGTATTTTGCTGTCTATCTCCTGTCATAGATCAGCTTCACGCTGTAGACAGAGGGATCCTATTGTTAAGACACTCCGTTCACCACTTTCTGCCGAGTACTGTAGGCATTGCGTGTTTATTGGCAGAACGAAATGCCGCAAACTCCTGTCATAGAAATAAAAGGATATTTTCGATGTTTTTTTCTTAATTTTTAAATCCCAATTCAAACATCCAAAACCAACATTACAGCATAATCCAATATACATTACATTCCTCAATATAAATACTTAAAAAATATAGATTAACATATAGCAAAGTATGCACATATAAAGTGCTATCACGTATTCAATATTAGTAAGGGGAGGGATCAAAGGGACCTGCGAGTACCGAGTACGTGGCAATACGGTTATCATTTTCAATTCTTACAACTGAGATCGCCTTTGAATATATCTTGTACGATACGATTGATATGGGCTATGGCTACGTCGACTCGTGCCTGCAATATTCCTGTGAGGATGTGGAATTGGTATTTTTGTTAAGTTACATTTGTGCTGGACATGCAAGTATGTATTGAATATGTTAGTATCTACTGTAATATTGAGGAGAGCCGTGGAGCAAAGGTGCAAGCGTGAGATTGTTAACGTTACGGGTTGTATCTTCGGATGACGAGGCCAAGCCCGGCGTTGAGTTCCGCCACTCAACATGAAATGCTCAATATAATATAATACGACAACCTCGTAAACAACATGCTTGTAATAACAATTGGTATTATAATTTCAAAAAATAACATCATAAATGCTACACAATAAAAAAATAACTATTCCGGATACAAAAAGAATCTAGACATGAAACGACAGAGACTAACAAATGTAACCTAGAAATAAAATAACAAAAAAATAACATAATAATTGTATACAGTGAAAATGCACACCGAGCGCCGACTCCATTGAACACTTTGCACTAACTGAAATCCAATCTGGAGATGACTAGAAGTGTTTACAATCGGGCAGCGAAGGGGCACGTTTTCAATTTGGACGGCACGGCACTATTTGCTAAATATTAATATACATGGTGTTTTTTTATTTTGTCGTGTACGTACTTGTATATACAAGCGATCGTTTCTTTCGATTTTACAGTAGGTACTATCGTTAAAATAGGTTGATATTTGTTTTAATAATTTACTAAATAATTTTATTTATAGATTTCACCAGTGAATAATATCTTTAGAACTCATTACTGTTTATACCAGGGTCTATACGGACTCTGACTTACCTTCTTTCATTAGCATAACATTAATAAAAACGATAGAAACCTTATGTTAATTACAGAATACCAAGATTATCAACCTCTTCCATACACCTGGACCTTCCTCCAGTAACTTCGATACTGTGTTCTGGAAGATCAACTGAGTTCTCCTCCTGGCTATATCTCATAAAACCTATTAGTGTTCTTGTCTCAATTAGACGAAATTTCACATTCGGGTCTTGCCTCACAATATACAAAACACATATTACAAAAAATTTAAATAACAATTTATTCAAATTATACAGGTTTGTCAACCATACTATTATTTGTAGCATTTGATTCACATTGCGTAATTGAAATTCGAGTCCATAAAAACTTCGCACGTGTGCTTTACTGAAACAATATTGTACGTACCCGTAAAACGTAAATATTTACTATTGCTACCATATTTTTTCATAATATTAATTTCATTTCTATTTTTATTGTTTGAATTGGACTGTAGAGAAAAATATGATTTAATTTTGAAAAAATATGAAATGCAATAAAAATACACAAAGATGTGACAATATTATGGGTTATTTTTTGACAAAGTGATTCTAGTGACATACGAGTATGTGAATATTAATTCATTCATATTAATTTATTTTCTATTTTATATGAAAAAATTCAAATGTGTTGTTAAGTGAAAATGTTGTGTTTTCTTCTCAACATT
>DWNA01002943.1:0-10789 GCA_018249835.1 Heliconius besckei
CGGGCCCACTAGTATTGTTATATATTAGTATTGTTATATATTACTAATACCACGTATTTAGAGTGTCACGCGATGCACACTAGATAAATTTACTTTGTCACGTGATATGACACGTGGTATGATTAATGTGCGGTGTTGTGAACGAAACGTCACGTTTAAATTCTATGTACATATATGAATGTTAATTTGAATATAAATAATTAGTTCTTTTCTTATTTTCTTCACAAAGGCTTAAAATAATATATACGGATATTTTTTTTATATATATATTTAATTTAGATAGGGTAGGCAGAGGAAATCTAGTGTTAAGATAAAGAGGAACTGCCTCACACACTGCTCAATTTTTGAGTTTGATTACATTAGAGTGGTAGTTTTATCTTTCACATGAGCGAGAAATTAAAATTTCATTCCTCCAAGTGGAAATGGAACTCCCAACCATCGCGTTCGTAGCTAAACTTAAAACCTTCACTACCTACTAGCCCTACTAACTTAACCTTCGGGCGCTACACTTAGCAGGGTAGGTACTTGGAACTGAGAATCTAATGTTAATGGAGTCCATTCCCATTAAGATACTTCCATTCCTCAATTCGCGCCGAATTCTGAAGACATTGGGTGTTATGTGACGAAAAAAACGCCGCACTTTGCGTGTTTACCAGAGCAAGAAAATTAAAAAAAAAATATATTTAATACTCTTCGAGTAAGAATCGAATCCACAAGAACTTGCCGCTGATAAGAAAGTTATATACAATTAACATATGAAAACAACCACCCCCTGGCCTATACTTCGCGTGACCAGTGTCTACACTAATTGAATTAACTACAATTCCATCCACTTAATCCCGAAGTATTGCATCCATTACTTTAACTTTTATTGGTTGTTTAATTGAAAAATAAATGAGTCATGGAGCACCGAACGATTTTGATAAATGTCTTAATAGATGGAATATGTTATGCTGGCCATAAACTTATAGTCTAAGAGAGAGGCTAATATTTTTTGGTTTAAAGCCTTAGAATTTTGTAAAATAAATAAATTTAAATAGTAGATCTAATTGTTTTGATCTTTGTCCTATGTGAAAACAGTTTTTCTGGATACTAGCTAATATCTCAATATTAATTACATTGTTAACATTGGAAAATGTGGAGCGATGTACAATAACACTAGAAGTACCCTCCTTAGCAGTAGGTTCCCACTTTATCTACTCTGTCTACCACAATATATGCGGGACAAATCAATATAAACAATATCGCCACTGAGCTATGGGTTATGAGTTCCATAGTCAAACAAAATTCAGCGTTAAGTTCCACCACCTACACAAGACAGAGATTGTACAATAAATTAAAAAATATCGTAAATAACTTTAAAAATAAAATATATTAAGAATAATAAATTATTTTTAACGTAAAACAAACTTTAAATCAACAATTTAAATGAAAAACAAAAATATTTCATTTAAAATGAAACAATAATTAAAATTGCTCAAAAGGTGTATAATATTTAATTACAGGTACAGCAAAGAAAATTTGCATACAACTGAATTATGAGGCACTCACTCAAATAAACTGAAAGTAATTAGCAATTATACTGTCTGATAGTGGACTGACCCAGTTTTTTTTAAAGCTTTTATATTAAGTTTTTATAAAATATATTTTTATAAAGTGTAGCTGAGGAGGCGATGGGTGATGGGTTCGGTTCCCGCTATGGTAATAAATATTTGCTATATACAATATAGAAGTGCGACGCTAAAAAATATTAAGCAAAAATAGAGTAGGTATATGTAGTTTGTCTTTTTGATAAGATATCATGTTAAATTTATTATATGAAAATTCAATGTATTTTGTATTTTTATAGCACATACTGCATTTGATGATCACGACCTCGATTATCTGTAAAAGAAAAAATTTTTTTTAATAATGATTAAATAAAACATTAAATAGAATTCTTTTTTAATAACTATTAATTGACAATAATAAAATATTATTTATCTGTTAAAATATAGTTAAACTCAAGTAGGTACTCACACATAACTAGTTACGTAATTGGATATAAATATTGGATATACATCTACAGAATATCTGTACGAGAAAGAAA
Source organism: Heliconius besckei (assembly GCA_018249835.1). Taxonomy (NCBI): domain Eukaryota; kingdom Metazoa; phylum Arthropoda; class Insecta; order Lepidoptera; family Nymphalidae; genus Heliconius; species Heliconius besckei. The sequence continues at coordinate 2,090 of DWNA01002943.1, forward strand.
TCAATTGATGAAATAAAAACATAAAACATTTTATATTTTTTATTTCTACCAACATTTTTTAAGTTGCGCTTTAGGACTTTATCAAAATCAATAAAAACCAGAACTTTTGCTGAACTCAACTAAAAATCGAATCCACACTTAAGTGAAGATGCCACTGGACACTGACCAACTAGACTCATATCGCATTTACTATTTATACACGCTAGTTACGTAATTGGATATTCTAAACGATCTATCGACGGAGCTGAAATATATCCGGGGCGGGTGACGGACGCACGCCACGCGTTCACGGGTATTGCTAACAAGTGAAGTGCTGTAGCGACTTTTTAAATTTAAAAATATTATCTTAGGTCTACATCGTTTTACAATTTAAACTAGTTGTAGTCCTCAACTCCATTTGCGAGGAAAAGATTATCATCCCAAAGACTTTACCTGACAAGTGACAGCGTTTTACGCCGCGTCGTTTCCACGTTGCGGCTTGTGCGGTTGTCAGTGTCAGTTTTGTAATGGGAGCGTTTTATATTTATATATTCTACTGGACAAATAACTTTGAAGCGTAATCTGAAGTGGAATTTTGTTTAACTAGACAAAAAGTATGTTTTTAAAACGAGAATTAAATTAATGTTCAGTAAATTCTTCGCTTATATCTTACCATATACAGATGATATGATCTTTTGGGATGATGCCTAAAATCAAAATGATAAATTACTCAAAAGCAACTAACATACTCGTATTTTAATCAAAAATATTTTATTTTTATTTATGTATATAGGCAATGTTTAAAAATTTCCAGTTGGAAACATTAAAAATGTATCACTTATACCAACCGCAGATATAAACGAAATGGATTGATCTTACATTAAATTTATTTCTGGAGCCAAGATTAATATTTTTGGCAGAAACTCAAAAGTACACCGACCAATAGGCATTCCTTCCGACGTATTTCTTTTTTGTAACGGTGGAAAAAATTGATCATTCTATAGGATGTTTTAGTATATACATATAGCGGGGTAGTCAATATTTGCGTGAATTTTTACGTGTTGAATGGTGAAACTCAACGCCGAACTTTACATTATATTGATACAAGAGACAAAGTACAGTAATGAGTCTCGCCAATCCAGAGAGAGAGAGAGGAGACAGAGAGTGGGTGGACATAATCATGAATGTATTGATTGTAGTCGAGTCGATTTTTTGGGAGAGAGTATTAATTTTTTTTCTTCTTCCCAATAAGAAAAAGAGTGACGGTGAAATATTTAAAAAGTAAAGAAAAGATTGACATAATATCATTATTATTTTATTTCTCTCATAAATGAACGTTCTCGAACTTAGTAGTTGCTCGGCTTAGGCTTCCAAGAGGCGTTGATTCAAATACCGTTACGTTCAAATTTCTATACGTTTGTGTATAGAAACACAGCAGGGTAGCAAGAGGGAACATAGTGTTAACACACTACGTTCCCCATACATCCCTCGAATATCCGAGATATAGACGCACTTTATTATTCTATATTTTCATAATAATAAAGAAACATAGAAATAAAGATTCAGACTAAAAAGTTTAAAACCTCTTATTCAAAATGAATTACTAATTAAACTATCGATTACTTTATCAAATAAATTTCTAAAACAGAATTATTCAAAGGTTCCCTGGCACACGCTGGTGTAAAAAATTACTAATTGACAAACTTGGCAGAGCTCGCTTTGATATGCCTTGATTAAAAACAGGCTTCTGCGTAAATAGAACAGCGTTAGAAGGTACACACGCGACGTAGAATAGCTCTATCACATTTTTATTTAGATAGGCAAAGAAAATATATAGAGACATCGCTATGTTTTCCATTTTTCGATATTTTAGAAATATATGCGTTGAATAGCTAGCTTAACTCGGTTTTTTATCTAGCTCTGCAATACATATATTTCCTAGTTTAGTTTAGTTAGAATCATGAACAAACGACTAGCTCGACAAGAAGAAATCAATTGAAGGCGTATCAAACATTTTACGAATCTCTTTTAGGAGATATTTGAAATTTTCATTCGTAACAAATTTTTCGTTTACAGATAATCTACTCTTAGGCTCTGCACGTTACATCACCCTGTATTACGCACATAGCAAGGTAGGCAGAAAACACTGGGAACGTAGTGCTAAGACACAACGTTCCTTACTCAATACTTCCGTTTCCCGCTTTCTGTCAAATTTTTGAAGCATTGCGTATTTATTAGCGGAACTAAACTACTCCACTGACCGTTAATGTTAAATATTTCATTCCCTCTACTGGGAAGCGAATCCACAACCCTCACGTTTACAGCCGCACACATATATCCTAAATTCCATATTCCAGATATCCCATGGTTTTGGTTATGGTTAGAAGGTCCACATGGTCTCTGCTATAAATATACTCAAGCTAAGAGATTATTTGTTCAACTATTGTCACAAGTGACAATAGTTGAACAAATAATCTTAACTTACTATTAAGGTCCGCTAATGAGGGTCTGGAAGGTAACCATCGTGGCCCAATTAAAAGTTATATATAACGATTCAATTATAATTTAAATAAGACAAAAACGAAGTTTAAGATATGAGAAGATTATAAAATAATATATTCTATGGATGATGACTTAATTTGAAGTCTAGCCTGAAGGTTATAACTTGAATTGTATGTATCTTTGTATGATATTATGTTGTATACAAAATACTAGAGAAAATTAGTGTTAAGACACTTCTTTAGCATGTTGTATGATAGAACTCAATACCGGGTAAATCATTCCCCCGAGTAGGGATTGAATTGCGGCGTTGAGTTACGCCACTGAGCACGAAATATCTTGGAAATTGTGGAACGGTTTCCCTCTACCTATTTTGCTATATGAGAGAAACAGAGCGAAGCTAAACAAATGGAAAAAATATATAAAGGCACAGCATTCGATCTCTACCCAAACTCCAAAGGGGCATGTCGCGCAATCCAATAGACTTGTATTCCCAAGCAACTACATAGGATACGTTTTAGAGTATTACAATTTGTATTTGTCGGAAATAAAAGTTTGTATAGGTACCTCTATATAGTATATTTTCTTTTCAAAAAAAGAGCTTTTCAAATATTTAAGTTCAGTTATCTAATATGCAATGTTAGTTAGGTTAAACGCGCTAATCTCAGAAACTACTAGAATAAATTTATTTTATTCTATTGAATAGTCCGTTCAAAAAAAGCTATAGACTTTATAACATTACATAACCGTTTTGGTTCTCTCTACACCTTCTCTCATCATCTTCAAAGACGACAAACAATTACACATATGTAAATTACAAGAAAGGAGACGAAGCGAGTAACCAACTGTATTACCATTAGGCTCCCTCTGCCCCCCCCCCTCTGCCCCCACCCCCTCTTTCTGAAAAAAGCGTTATACTAAGCAGAGGTATAAAGAAACTTGCTTAAAAAAAAACGTTATAAGTGATCTATAGGTAACTCAAGTAAATCTCAATAGTACACAGTATTTGTTACCGTAACGATGTTGGTTCGCCTTTTTAAGTAACTTGATCCATTATAAAAAGGTTTCACGGTTCTATTTCTTAACAAGAGATGTTGTTCTATGTGAATTTGATATTGGTGTTACTTAAATGTTATTACTGTTACTAGTTTTCTTTTCGTGAAATTATGATTTTTATGCGCTGCGTTAAACTCCGTCACTGAGCACGTCATGTCTAGAGTGTCTTGGAAGGTTTCTCTGCCTACGGAGAGATCGTTTTACTGAGGCTGAGGCTCAAACATATATGTTATGCATTGACGTTCGCAAGGTCGTGTCCGGGTATTGTAATTTACTTTGTATAGTATTGTTTCAAGTATTCATTTTAAATACCTATTATGTGCAGGTAAAAGGTGTACTTATTGGTTTTCTTCATTAATATGAAAATAAACATCAGTGCACTTTTACATAATAAACCTTTAGAAAAATGACTGTATTCACATGAAATATTAGAAAATCTGAATAATATAAAAATTTCCATAAATCTGCTTTGAACCCCACTCCACTGCTTGTGTGAACGAATCGTGCATATATTATTACATGAACTACGTAATTTGCTAAGCAATAAAATAAAATTGCACAATTTTCTACATAAAACTAATTGAGGACGACTCCAACATTTTATTGTTCTATTAAGAACAGCTGATTGAAGTTATATGTAATAGAACAATAACACTCAAGCAATGGGCATCTATCTCTGACTGGAATTGGAAAGGAATGGAGTGGCGAAATCTGATAAATTACACTCACAAAGGCAAGACTTAATGATCATATAAATTGGACTGTAGATTAGACGTTCAGGCGATTTTCTTAATGGAAACAGTTGATTGGTAAAATAATACGGCAGGTTATAATATATAAAAATAATTTCATTTTTACCTTATCTGTATGTAAAAAAGAGTATACAGAGGCCGTGGTGACCAGTGGCCAGAGCCTAAACTAAACAACGGTGGGGGATTCAGTTCACGGTTGTGGATTTCGATTCCCATTTGGAGGAATACATTTTTATTTTTTTCATATTCACTCTGGTAACGATGTAAAACGCGGTGTTGAGTTCCGCCACATAATGCTTCTAAAACTTGGCGGTAAGTGGAGAACAGAAACATATTAATGTTGAACGTTCCCTTTGCCTACCCTCTGTGTCAGATAAAGCGTCATAGTAGCGTTTAGAATCAGAATACTGTATAAAGTAAAAATAATACTAATATATTTAGAAAATCCCACTATTCAAAAAATTCTACAAAAGTTAGTCCAAATTGTGGAGTTAAAATCTACTTAACATATTGTATTATCTAAAAAGGAAATACAGCATTTCGTTTTTTTTATTTCATTCGCGTGGGTAAGAGCCTTTTAGTTTTAAACAGAAAGACCGAAAATCGAATTAGATCTATTTAAAGCTTTTTGTTATACTCTGGAGGTCGTTGTGGAGTAATTAATTGCGTACGTGACGGTAATAGGTTCGAGACCCACTCGGGTATGTATTAATTTAAGTTCTCCGCTCTCAAAATATAACTTAGTGTCTAAACTCTGTGTTCTCTTTGCGTGCCCTAAACAAAAAAATCCATTCGATTTTAAATTGAATCCACAGCCGTCATTGTACTTTCTTATGCGCTACAACGGCAACAATTACACTATTATAAATAACAATATCAATCGCATTAATAACATTGAAATCTAAATATAACGTTTCTCTTAAGTACCAACAATAGCGGGAAGATAGATTGCCCTAAAAAGATTAAGGCCTGTGATCCACTATCAGCCTGGAACTAATGGCGGTAGCTAACGACTAGAAAACACATAAGAAATTCTCATTTCGAACTGTTATGAGTTATTTTATTGAGTGTACTCTGTTTTATTTTATTATGGCGTTAATAGATTTGTTTTATTAGTTTAGATTTATAGTGATAATAATTGAGGGTTAGTGATATAGCTCTCCTTTTAACTTGAAAACGGAAAAAAATAAGTTTATAATACGCCCCATAAGTAAAGAACGAACTGTTTCAGCTACATGCATGTTTCACACTATACAGGATGCATTTAATAGGGCAGGCAGATGGAATCTAATGTTAAGACACTTCGTTTTCCAAATTTTCCAGAGAGATTAACTGAAAATACTAAATTCCATCGAATGAGAATCGAACCCACACCTCGTTTGCAAAGAGACGCAGTTACTACTACATCCTCAATAAAACAAAAAAATATAAGTATATTAAATTACTTTTAGCGTCACCTTGTATTTATTGTAAAATGATTCGAGGGTAAAATCTCGTAAAGCACTATCAATTTCCAAGAAGGAAAACGAAATGATTGATCCTTTGAAGTTCAGAATCTAATTCTTCTGTTGGTTGATTTTCGCGCGAATAGGAAAACTTTAAATATTGGTAATTTCTATATTGCATTACGTTTATGTAAAAGGAAAAATATTATTATGGGGAAGAAATGGACAAATATATAAAACTTAATAGGGAAGTATACGAGTATAACTCTTCCGTTATAGAGTGGCTAACCGACAGATAAAAGTAGGTACGCAGCGTAGAAAGATGGAAATTGGTATATTGGATCCTTAGAGTGCTAAACTCTTCAAACAAGGGACATAAAGAAAAATTTTCCGGAAATTCTTACACAAACAGGATAAATTCAACGTTTTGTAGTCTACGCAAACGAAGTCGTGGGCTTCAAATAGTTTAATAATTATTTTTATCAAATTATAAATTTCACGCTATATCCCCCATACATCAGGGTAGGCAGAAGGAACCTAGTGTTAAGGCACTGCGTTACCTACTTTCTGTCGTATTCTGGAGGCATTTCGTGTTGAGTGGCAAAACTCAACGTCGCGCTTTGCCTCGACACTAGAGAGGAAATCGAATATATACTGATATTAACATAATATAATTTATATTATATTTATATAATTTATATTGATATATCAAAACGCTTAACACAAATATATCTTTCTTAGAACACGCCTCTAATGTATTTAGTACGTGATCTTGAATGTTTTTGTGGAACTTCTACTATGAATAACGCTCTATATCCTGTTCTATATATTTATATGAATAACATAATGAGATCAAAGTCTATGATTAACTTAAGAAAACCTAAAGGATTGGTCAATTTATATTTTAATATATTTGTAATTTTTATTTTAAATGAATAAAGGAGCTTTTTCCCTTTTTTTTTTAGCAGGGTAATGTCCAGAATTCGGGCGAAAAGTAGAGAACGGAGTGTCTTGACCATACGCATACATGCCATATAGAATGTGGAATAAAATATAAAACAATAAATTATCAAAGTTAACATGTTGATGGAAAATTTTCGCCTTCAACTAATATTTTCAAAGTACACAAACTTTGTACGTAATATTTTGACGGGAAGTTCTGGAATAACGATTAAGAATTAGTGATCGAAGTTGCGCCTAATTGCCAAAGTTTGTGGGTAATTGTTTTAAAGTTTACATTTCTTAACTTATCCGTGGAGCCGTACCTACGTTGAAAGTGAAGCATATTCAATTTTCAATAATCAAGCAGTTTTTTTTGAAAATATACTTTTAAACACAGTCTCGAAAATTTGGAGGATACTAGGTTCCTTCTACCGACTCTGCGATCCGAGAAAGAGCGTAAAATTACTTTTTTACTATTAAACTATTAATTTAATAAGATTTTAATAGTACTTTTTCTTAACTTACCCAATTGTGAAATCGAAGGCAGTGTCGAAGGAACTTGCAACGACGAAATCTCCTTCCTTCCAACCATGTCTAAATGATCCAAAATTATGGGAACACCGCAAATAATTATTATGTCTCAAAATATAATCTATTTAGGATTACGGTTGAAAGGGATCGTGTTCATTAAGCATTCTTAACAAGTTTACCAAAATTATGAAAGATTAAAACAACTTGGTACTATTTCAGGACGGCTTAAATTCCCTCGTATTTATATAGCCAAAAGATTAAGAGATTACGGAACTACTAGAGCAAACTATATGAAAACTACGATTACAACGAAGGATGCAACATAGAAGTAATTTATTTGAACTCAATTAACACGGCCAAATGTTAGTTAACCTAAAACATGCCCACGCGATAATTCCAATTCTAGGCTATAGTCTAATTAGCGGTTGTAGGCGAGTTGAGTCACTTAATAAACGCAGCTACTGCGAGCTGTGAGCTGTTCCGTGGCACGTGTACAACTGAACGTTTAGTAGAAACGTCACTTCTTATAAAGCCACTGCACAGGGTGTTCGGGGTGCGCGCGCAGAAACAATAAACCTAAATGCTAACTCGCCCCATAAACTGTCCTCATTAGTTGGGGCGCGTCGTGGTCTGTATACACACCCTTATTGCAGGTACCAGATCATCTGTTTATTTTACTTTAAGGTCGTTTTCTTTATTATTTTGTTATTGAGGTCGGCTAATAACGTAGTAATAGAGTTATAGCGGCGCACCCTTTATAAGCAAATGTCGAGGAAAATAGCGTTTTGTTTATCACAGGGTGCGCCGGGGTGGGTATCGTGATTTATCAAACGTGAAAGATAGTCCGGTAAATGCAGAATGCTCTTTATATTCCAACCCTTATCGCGTTTTTATGTGTTGGCAAACGTAATTTATCGAAAGACGGCCGGTTAACGATTTTATGTATGTATCTAGAAAACAATTGGTCCTTTACAAAGCGGCTTATATATATATACTCGTATATAGATATATGTGTATAAGCAATTTATTTCCACCATAAAATAGACGGCTATTTGCTGCAATATGACATTTTAGTTTAGTCTTAAGGGGGTCAAACAGTTTGCCATGTTCCAATTCAAAGGGCATTCGAACTAGTGAAATAAGTTAATAAGTTTTGATATGTTTCTTTGGGTAGTATATTCGATTCATAATTAAGCAGGGACTATATTTTATGGGCTGAAAAATATATTTGATTGAATACGCTAATCTTAGGAACTACTAGTTCGAGGAGAAAAATATTTTTTGTTAGATAGTCCATTTATCGATAAAAGACATAGGCTTATATCACGTCACGTTAATGGTTTCTTTTTTAACCTTTTTCTCCTTAATAAAAAAAAAACATAATTATATATGGTTCTATATTTTAAATCACTAAATAAACAAATAAGTAATATTTTTCTTTATTCACTTTGAATATTGCGTGCAAACATACTCTAAACAGTCAGACTTATAAATCT
>DWNA01002944.1:0-10789 GCA_018249835.1 Heliconius besckei
AAACAGTTTTCTATGATAAATATATAATATTAATGCATCTAAAAGAGTAATGAATTAAATGCAAAAATGTATTGAGCCACGCGCGGTACTCTTAATGACCGAAAGCGATGAACTGACGTATTATAATAAAAATATTGATATTGAGTAATTTAGGTCATATAAAATAAATGCAAGCTAAGCGGTCATGTACGCGCTTGCTCGTACACTTAGCTAGAACTCTTTTATCTGATACCTCACTTGAATTAGCGGCTTTAATACCAATTTTTTCCCCTCTTTTAAGGATATTACTTTTTAGGATTTAACTACAAATGTATAGTTTTCAGATTTTTTCCTGATGCTACTTATACATGCTAGCTGCCTAATCATAATTCTAGGTTAACCGGAAGTGTCCTATTCATTTTGATTCCTTTTATTGCGTAAAATTACACGTTTTTTGCTATTTATCCCGACTGCTAAGGAAGGGTTATATTTTTATTACCTAGAGATAACGGATCTCGACAGACAGACGGACAACAGAGTGATCTTATAAGGATTCCTTTTTTCTTTAAAATGTACGGAACCCTAAAAATGTGTATTTTATATTTTTTTCTTAATACTTATAGAAAAATAATTATAATATTAATTATTATAAAAAAAAAATAATTATTATAATGACTTGTTCGGTTTCAATTGTTTTAGTGTTTATACGGGCCTGGCTGAAGCGGCCATGTGCTGCGCGTGGTCGGCGGACGGGCGAGCACTCGTGACGGGGGGTGAAGCGGGCGAGCTGCACTTGTTACTTCCACCGTCTTGCCCCGGGACACTGCATCAAGAATCAGATGCACACGATCTCGATGACTCTTTTTAGCTGCACGCTATATCCCGCACATAACAGAGGAAATTTAGTGTTCAAAGACCCCGTTCCCTACTTTCTGTCGAGTTCTGGAGCATTGCGTGCTTAGTTACCAGAGTGTGGAAATGAAAATAGTAAATATTTCGTTTCAATGACCTGGCCTGGTGATTTTATTTATAATTAAGTATGAACTATATGATTCTTTATTTTTTAATTTAAATAAACGAAAACGACTAATTTTATTTCATAAACATTTAGGAGTTCTAAGTTGTGATTTTGCTCCAAATTTTGAAGTCGAAGATTCTGATGAAAATATCAAAACATATTTGCTCGCGACGGGAGGAAGAGACGCTCTGGTGAAACTATGGTGGGTGGAGCTGGAGGGAGTCACCGACACTAGCGTAGAGAGAGGCTCGATGAAACTAGCCAAGTCTCTACAGGCGCACGGTGGCGTAGTCCAGTGCGTGCGCTGGGGCCCTGCGGAGGCGGGCGCAGGCGCGGGGGTGGGCGTGGAGCTGTGGCTGGCGACGGGCGGCGTGGACCACTGGGCGCGCGTGTGGCGCGTGTGGGCCCGCGCGGGCGGGGAGGTGTGCGCGCGCGCCCTGGCCGCGTTGCCGGCCGCGGCGGGGGGCGCGCCCGCCGTGCGCCTGCTACCCGCGCCCGTGCTCGTGCTGGCCGTGGGCGAGCTGAGCGGGACGCTGACGCTGTGGAAACTGCCCAACTCTCACCTACTCGACAAGGAGGAGGGCGCTGACGTACGCGCTTGGGGGCCTGTGGGAGTTGCGAGATGGCTACGAGAATATGTGACGAGACCGCCAGGTGAATACACTTTGGTTTGTGTTTTAAAACATATAGATACCTAACTTTTCTTAATACATAAACTTGTCCTCGCTGGTTCAGGATCATCAGTATCTGATGTAGAAGAGTCTCGTTTATTAGAAGCAATACGAGAGACTGCACTCAGCGGGCCACAACTTCTTGATAAGTCGATTGAAGATTTGATGACTTTTTTTGGATATGGTAAAAATAAACACGCACATGTGCACACACACATACACATGCACTACACACAAATACACACATACGCACAAATACACACATGGACGTATAAGATATATTTTTCATTTTTGGCAAGAAGTTAAGTAGTTTTAAATATAAATTATATTATTTTTTGTCGTTGTCTTTTCTCATTTGCTCAACATATCAAAGAGCTACATTGCGTAGGCGTAACTAAACACAATAATACTTGAGAGTCAAAATTCGAGCATCATTAGCTGAGAAAATATTGTACAAAATATTGAGAAAATGTTACATGAAAATTATAGGTTGTGAGAAAATTTTTACTTTGTCAAACTTTTTACCCAATAATTAAAAAACTGGCGGCCTTGTTGTATTAAAAAAAATCAATAGTGGAAACAACCTGATTCATGCCTTTTGCGTTGTTGTCGTATATAGGGTAGAGAGAACGTAGTGACGAGGCACTCCGTTCTCCACTTTCTGCCAGAATTCGATATATTGCGATATATTCGGAAGTGAGAAAATTATAATATTTAAAATAATTTACTATTTATGGGACGTACACGTATGTTTAACATAAATTATAGTTAGTACTTGTAGCTTTGTGTACGATTTCCTTTTAGGAGAAAACGAAAGTGAATCCAGCTCAGAAGATGAATGTGGGGAAGTACGGGCGCGGTTACTTGATGAATTGCTGTGGCTGCGTCGAGATGATCTCCCAAGCGATATGGTTTATTTTCATTTATTTGTGCACTAACGGCCCCTGCGCAGCTTCGCTCGCTTTTTTAGGGTTCCGTACTCTTAAGGGTACGTATTTCGACATTATAAAGAGAATCAAAATTAATAGGGTATTTCCAGATGACCTAGAATTATGAAATTTAGCATCTACTGGTAGTACTATTTCAGTGAAAAATCTGAAAACTATACGTATGTGGTTAAATCCTAAAAAATAATAACCTTAAAAGGGGGCCAAGATATGGTATTAAAGCTAGTTTAAGTGAGGTATCAATTAAAAGAGCTCTGGCTAAGCTAAGCCTAAATTTAAAAAAAGGCGCATGACCTCCAATTTTTGTACGGAACCCTCGGCGGGCAAGCCCGACTCGCGCTTGTCCGGTTTTTTATTTACTATGCTTTAATATCATTCGGTATATTTTAATATCTTGTTATACACTTGATAAATTATTATTTATTCTAGGTTGTATTTAAAATAAAATGTTTAATTATTCTATATTTAACGGTAATCGTGGTTTATTGCTCATTAATCTCCATCCCGCGGAAATCCGAGATAAAAGTAGTGTCTTTATGTTGCTCCATAGCCTACTCAGCAGGTCAGTGACAGTAACACTCAACTCGGTTAATCTGTTTGGGAGATTACACATTAATCACCATTAATTGTATTTATATGTACACAATTATTAAATTAAGTAATTAAGTTGGTAAATGAATTTGATCAACGAATGTCCCGGATCTTATTTTCGGCATTTTTAAGTATACATTAAATCATTGCATTAGAATTGGAGAAAATTGTTAATTAATTAATTTAGTCAGCTTGCCAATAGTCCGTTTTTAGGCATTCCGCTACTGAAGTAGTACAGGCCGGCCGGTGTGTCGCAGGAGTGCGGCGCCCCGCACGCGCTGCGCTGCCCGCTGACGCACGCGGTGATGCGCGAGCCGGCGCGCGCGGCCGACGGGTTCACGTACGAGCGCGGGAACATCCTGCACTGGCTGCTGGCCGCCGGCGGCGGTGAGCTACAGCTGTAATACCTATATGTGTTTCTTCGTGTTCAGTGGCAGAACTCAATGCTGCGCTTTGCCTCGACACTAGAGCGAGGATATGGAAATATAAACGTAAATAAATATTGCACTTCCTCGAATGGGGATCGAACCCTCAACCGTCGAGTTATAGTCACACCCTTGTGCCGCGGGGCCGTCGGGTACCTCCCGTGTATTCCAGCATCAATTGTACAAAAACCAAAACAAATCAAGGACGCGTGGCCCACAATATTGCTCCCGCTGCTTTCCACATTCAACTACTTACATCCCATCAACTAAATCAAGACTCCAAGTGTCGCTGTTCCATGAGACTGAGGCGTCATCACATTCATACATCTCTTTGTAAAATTTCACCCATCGCTGCAAAACGCATGGTTCTTATGTTAAAATTTCACCGTCCTTCGAAAGCACTCCTTTCTCCAGGTTAACAAGCAACCTCGGGAAACACTAACTTGTCGTCAGAAAAGCTTCGTGTCTTCTCTAAAATTGTTCGTTAACCTTTCATTCCTTTCTTTCTCTGACTTTTCACGCTACAAATGCAGTAATATTCTTTCGTTTGGTGCTTTTGCAGCTTATGCTGTTTCTTTTTCTTCTCTCTTTTATACTTTTACCCTTACCTGAGGTTTTATAATCCTTTTGTCCTTTCTACTGTAACTTGTATTTTATCAGCCCACCATAACTTGTTGCTGTTGATGTTACTGCTTCCAAACTACAATTCCTAAGGTTCTGCCAGCTGCTGTTCACTGCTATCTAGCTCTTTCTTAATATTACTCTCTAATCGGTGGATCTTGATTTTTCTAATTTTTTATACAATAATATTTTGTTATTTTTTGATTCAAGTATATAGATATATATATCTTGATAAGGATGAATAACCAAATTGTAGAAAATACATGACTCGATAAATTTAAATTAAATACCGACATTAAACTGGGTGCTGTCACGAATGAGAAAAGAGCCTCTCCTTCGGTTTTTTTTCTTTAAATAATAGAACAATGTAGCTTACGTTTATCCGAACACTTTCTATACATTAAATTTTATCACAATAAAAGTTATTTGGCATTTATAATATTAGTATCGATACTTAATGTTTTTAATTTACCTTAAAGCTTCCTTCGCTGTACACTACGAGTATATTACTAGTTTACACTGTCATTTTGTAAGTGACTACAAAATATCTAGATTTTTTGGAGATTCTCATCGAGAAAGATATATTTTGTTTAGATTGGCATTTTTAAATTCGTTAAATATTTTGAATGGATAGTCTAATTTTATTAATTAAAGAGTAAATTGCAGGTATTAAAGGTAACAGTCTCGAATACAAAATTTTTTTTTGGATAAAGAATAATATAAAGGTATACATAGTTTGATTATAGCCGGCATTTTTATCTAATATTAAACTGTAAAAAAGTTGTTGTATTGTCAATACTACGAGGTGGGACATATGATATGGGAGAGGTTTTTGTAGTTATGTGTGTTGTGTTCTTTAATTTTGTTGAACATGTCTTTGTTCAATCTTCAATGAGTAATATAATAAATATAGCCTTTGTTACTCAGAGATGATGTAGCTATCGATGTGTATAAAATCGGTTCAGTAGTTTTTATGTTTACTCATTACCAACATAGAGATACAAATCTTTCTTCTATATATAATAATAACAATAAGTTATTTTTCAGACATGTGTTCATTTGTTAGTATTATAATAAAATAATATAATGTTATAGAAATGTATTATGATGTGCCATTTTATATATTAGTTACATTACAGAAGAGCTCCGGTCACCGATGTCCGGTCTCCGACTCAGCAGTGCGCTCGTGGAGCCCAACCACGGCGTGCGCGAGCAGCTGCGGCGACACTGCGGCTGGCGGCAGTAGGCACTGGGCACTGGGCACTGGGCACTGGGCACTGGGCACTGGGCACTGTCGGGCTTAATGCAACAGGATGTGTGGATTGATCCTTGATATAAATATATAACCACTGTGTTCTTAAATTTTGAAATGTATACTGTTCTCTTCATAGGTTTTCAGCGAATTAAAGTGATCTTTTTAATTAACCTTATATTAATTAAATTTTGTACATTTAAATCCAACATAGTTAAAGTAGCGTAATCTAAATGTAACATTTTTTTGGTTTAAGATTGATATTTTTAATTTGGGTATAGTTATAGGTTGTTTGACTTTTTTTGAAACAGGTCTTAAACAATTAAAATAAGTCGTACTGTACCAAGTTGATTTTTCAGTATTTTTGACACAAAAATTCCACAAAATTGTAATTTAACCCATATAGACCCGCCGTGCCCAAATGGGTACACCTACAATAGTACCCTTGTTTTTTTTTATTTTTATTTTTATGCAGTTTATGTCTAGAATTGTAAAGATAAGTAGTATATCCTTATGTTGTAGCCGTAAAATCCAATAAAAAATTTTTTGTAAAGCTGCTTCACGAAATCTATGAAGGCAAAATGTAAGTATTTTTATTTTCAAATCTTTCTTCTAAATACATTTGTTTTGGTACAAAACATACTCAAGTACTTAGTATTCTATGTTATATAATTACATTTGATTAGAAAAGAAGAGTCGTAATAGGACAAATTCAACTTTTACGATACTGTCCCCAATTGGGGCCAATGGGCATTTCAGAGGTAAATTTTTATGTTTTTATACGCATGTCCATCCAAAGTTCATAATGACTCTTAGGATATTTAGCGGTCGCAATGAATATAAGGGTCTTCAAGAAGCAATCGCAGGTGTAATTATTGAAGAAAAAGACTTCGGAGAGGTATATTTAGTTCCGCTGCCTCTAGAACCAGGTGTGGTAATCGACGAAGAAGAAGATGTAGATGTACAAAGCACTGTTAATCTGCCTGCTTACTAATAGAAGCAATTATCAACCTTTTGCTAAGAGACGGAACCGTAATCTTGAGCAACCCCGTTGGTGTAAATGTGATCCAACTACGACTCTACTCTACAAGGTCGTCTTGAGAAATTTAAGAATTGTTAAAAGATGAAACTAAGCAGTAAAGGATATGAAAAAAAAACCGAGCCGATTTTGATTACTGCTTTTACCAAGTTAACCAAATTTTATTAGTGCGAAGGTTTTACAGTGTGGTATGGGCGGGGTTGATCAGGCTGATCAATCTTTTTACCTATAGAGCAATGCTGTACGTGGCAAAAAATGGTGGTGGGTTTTATCCACACATACATAGGATCTTGCTGTTGCAAATTCGCGGCACCTGCACTTGCTAACCAATATAAACAGGATAGATTAGCTTGATTTTTTCGTTACATCGCTCGTCACGATTTAAGAGACGAAAAGATCAACGTATTTATGCGACCAGCAGCTTCTGCAGTACCAAGTCTGCAGTACCACGGTGTAGACCACTACTCCCAAAAATTTTGCTAGCAACTGAGACGTGCAATGTGCCATAAAAAAACGCGTTGATAGTGTAAAAAGTGTTATAAAACATTTCGTGTCGCAAAAACAGTTTTGAAAATTTACATACTACATGTACCCATTTAAGGACAGCATTTTTATTATATTTAAATAATAAAAAAAAAATTTTTTTTACGTTTTTTATTTTCTTACATCGATATCTATCAATTATTATCTAAAAAACCTTTTATTTACTGCTAGTTTTAGTATGACATCGTACAAATTCTAAACAAACATTTGACATTGTTAAATGAGCAAAATCGAAAAAAAAAAAATTAAAAAGATTACTTTTACTACTTTATACACTGCGGCCAGAAATTGATCATGGGAGGCACGAGAGCGGGGCGCGGGTAGTGGGGATAAGGTAACTTGGGCTCGGAAATTTAGTTTGCCGCCAAAAATGGCGATTCGTGCACTATTGCACGGTGTCTATTTCGCTCTGAGTTTAGTTTACATGACTTAAATCAATGTCCTAGTGAAAGCGCTATTAGATCGTGGGTCAAAAAATTTGAGTCTACGGGTTCGACGCTGAGTCAAAAACCTGCGGGGCGTCCAAGGTCCATAACTCTACTCGGATGAAGCTCATTTTCATTTAAGTGGATATGTGTATAAGCAAAATTGTCGATATTGGGCCTCAGAAAATTCCAAATTAAAACATCAAAGACCATTGCATTCGCTTAAAGTGACAAATTTGTCGACTGAAGGACCCCATTTCTTCGAAAATGAGTGAGGCCAAACCGTAACAGTAAATTCTGATCACTATACAGACATGTTACATAACTTTTTCTTCCCACAATTGCATAATTTTGAAGCCTACAACAGCAGGACCTGGTTTCAACAAGACGGCGCGATATCTCATACATCTAATGAGTCCTTAGCAGTTGTAAATGAAATGTTTACTGAAAAATTGATATCGCATCGAGGGGACATTCCGTGGCCTCCTCGGAGCTCAGATCTCACGCCACTGGATTTTTTTCTCTGGGGGTACCTACAATTACCCAGCTCAAGAACAACATTCCCGAGGAAATGTCCGCTATCCCACGAGCGATGTGCCAGCGAGTTTTTTCACATTTAAGGTTCAGATTCGAGGAGTGTGTACGTTTGGATGGTACACATCTCAGTGATGTTATTTTAAAAATATTAAATTCCCATGTGTTTACTTTATTATATATAAAGATTATCTTTCCTAAGTCTTGTAGTTTTATCCGCATAATTTAATGGCCCACCCTGTACTAGAAATATGTACTAATTTTACCATACAGTTTAGTATTATATTTGCTTAGATTATGTATTCAGCCGGTAAACAAAATAAAATTTTGATTTGTCGTGAAAAACTATCATATTTTTTTATCAACTATGAATTAAATAATCACTACAGAAAATCCGGAAATATATTTCAAGAGATAACTAACCTACACAAGAACAAATATAATTATAACACAGAGAGAAGGGAACATATATGGTTAAATAATACACCAGGGAATGTTTCAACGATCTCATCTTTATTTATATTATACTTACATTTATATATTTACAAGTGAGGCAGTAACAGTGTCAATGAACCCAACTTATGTACTCGTATCACTGCTCGTGGCTCGCGAGTGCAACTGCCGCTTGGTGCAAGCGTCGTTCGCATGAGGCGCGGAAATCATACTTATCACTAGGACTCGTTAATAAAAAAACACTATCACTAGCGTAACGCTTCGATATAACGAACGACGGCACCGAATACAAGTCACGCGCCCGGCTTCCGTCGGCCGCTGTCACTTCGATCAAAACATTTTATATATTTTATAATTTATAATATAATATTTACAAAGTTTACAAAGAGCCCGCGGTAGTGTCGCGGTGAGATGTCTGCGGCGGCTCGCTGGGGAGGGGGGCGGGCGGCGAGCGCTATTGGGACGAGTCCTCGTCGTGACACTGCAACCTGCAACAACGACTCGTCAGTACGCGTTTGTTAGCACGGGCATCACCGGTAGCACCGGCCTCGTGGTAGGTACTCACAGCAGAAGCAGCGCGGCCGCGAGGAGGCGAGAGGCGCGCGCGAGCCCGGGCAGCAGCACCGCCAGCAGAGACGCGCGCGTCGTCGCCGCGCCGTTGCCGTGCTGCATGGCGGCCGGCTGCTCGCCTGCACAGAGAGTAACCACAAATAACGTCACGCTCGGGTGTGAACCAATAAATAGACGACTGATAATAATTAATCATTATATATTATTTTTACAACTACATAACACTGGAGGCCCAGCAGTGCCCCCGCCAGGTAGAGCACGAAGCAAAACTGCCGTACCATGCTTTTCTGGAACCATAGAGCAGAGCTTTTATTTTAAATTATCGCCTTCTGGTAAGTTTTAACCACACATCAATTTCTGAAGTTATGCAAGAGCTTGACGAAATATTATATCGATGGCTCCTAAGTATAAGGGCCAAAGTGTGAAATCAGAACTGTACATGAGAGGCTCTCGCCACCCAAACAGCCTTAAGAGTTAAATTATTGATTTGGGTAAGGATTTATAATATTCTTCGTAAAAAAACTGTATTGCATATCACAAAAAAATACCCAAAACGAATCGAATGATACAATAAACAATAAATATATATTATTATATTATTGATAATCCAATATCCAAATACAATCCAAAATAATTAATCGAAGATCGAATCTAAAATATTTAATTGAGAACCTCTTACTTGTTTTGAAAGCCGGTTAAAAATACAGATATATCACAAACAAATACAGATTTAATATAAGTATAGACATGAGTTGAGTTCAGTCAAATGACTAACTTTTTTTTAATGAACCGATTTTTAATAAACAAACTTTAGATGTTAAGTTGAGTTAAAACAAAGCAATTGGTGAAAGTTTGAATAAAATCGGTTCAGTATTTTCGAAGACCATACATACAGACAGACAGACAGAGAAGAAATTGAAAAAAAAAATATATTTTTGCTTTCTATTATTCTTTTTAAGTGCCCCTCTATTCATATCAGTCAAACATACGAAATGTACAGACAAAATATTTTTACTGTTTTATTATATACTAGCGACCCTCTTGCGGCTTCGCCCGCTTTAACTACTGGTTTATTCATATAATGTATGTTTGTAAAGCACCTAAGATAATGTGAAAATTAATTAAACCCTAATGCAATCCGCATTTTCAAAGTTTCAATAAGAATTTTCCAATTGTTTTACACAGCAAGGATTTTTTAGTAGTGTTATATATTTATAGTGGCTGCGTCCACTCCGGTTTGTGCCGATCGGCTTGAATAAAGCAGTGCGTATAAAACTACCAAGCGTATCACTTGTCCCGTTTGCATATCTAACAGTGGCGACGATCTACCCACGAGTAAAAAAAAAAAAAAAAATTTAATTCCAAATGTCGCATTTTGGCGTATTGTCGCAATTTGACCACAATTTGCAAACTTGGCAAATATACAAGGGTCGTCTAACTCAGTGGTTTATTGCGAACGATGTAACCGAAGCTACAGATTCGTCGGGGGTCAAACGAAGGGCGATACTACTGAGCGCACTCAGCGAGGCTACGTATCAACTCGCAGTAAATTTGGCTTTACCCAAAGAAATCCAGGCGGTGCCTTTTGAAGATATACTTCAACTGCTGGACGATCACTTTACGCCCAAAAGATGTGGATTTGGTGAAAGATTCAAATTTTATAACGCAGCACAGCACGAAGGAGAGAATTATTCTCAATGGGCAGCGAGGTTACGCGGGAT
>DWNA01002945.1:0-10787 GCA_018249835.1 Heliconius besckei
GGTAGCCCTCCACCTTCTGCGGCCGGTTCTTCGCTCCCGTTTGCCTCTCCGTACCAAACTTGCCATCTACAAAACATACGTCAGACCTCACCTGACGTATGCCTCTCCGGCATGGTACGCGCTTTGCAGCGCGAACCAACGGCGCTTACTACAGGCAACCCAGAACGTAGCACTCCGGCACGTTGTCCAGGCCCCCCGATTCGTGAGGAACGCCACCATACAGCGTGACCTCCGCGTCGAGAGGCTTGAAGATCACATCGTCCAGCTCGCAGCTCGCGCCTTCCACCGTGCTGATGTCTCGGATTTCCCTCACATTCGTGACATCGCACCGTGGCACACCCGCCCACCGGATATACGCCGACTCCCGAGGGACATCCTTCCCCCTTCCGATTCCTGAGCTGCAGCTCCGGTCGCTGGTCGCCTAAGCTGGGCCTCCTCTGGGTTACCAGGGGTCTCACCCGGCTGGGCTGACCGCCCGAGCAGCATATAGCTCCTCCTCCCCCGCTCCACTTTCCCCCAGTCCCTAGGACACAACTGCAGGGCCTTGGCCCACCCCAACGACGCGCCCATGGCCATGGGCGGAGAAGAACACCACGGTCTGAGGGCTCAGCCCTGGAACCGTCTCCCCTCTCCCCCCGCGGGGGGCTGAGAGAAGAATATCCAAGCATTTGGAGTATACTTACCTGGCGTAGGGGACACCGTTATCAAGAAGGCGCTCCCCCAGAGCGAGACCCTTTCCATTGCACTGCGGCTGGGTTGACCTCTGCGATTATCCCTAATGCGGATAACTCGGACGCGTAATTTTTGGTAGTGGGGACTGCGTACGCGCCGTCCCCCTCATTAAAATATTATCAAATATGACGATTATTTAATATTTAATATTTATGCATAAAATCAATAAGTCGATTTAAATCTAGGCATACTCTTAATATGCTTAAGTTAACAGTAATAATACACTGTTCACTATATATTTATAAATTAGTATAATTATACTAAATAAATAATAATAAAAACATATTTCGTTTTGTTTTTTGTCATCATATAACGTACTTCGGAACGTACTAATTTCTAACAATATTGTCAAATTTCAATTTGACAACTGTCAATCGAGTTTGACGTTAGTGAACGCCATCGACGTCTATAAAATTAGTTAATTCCCAGCTAGCTGGTTCTTAAATTTTAATGGAATTTATGAAAACCTTTTTAAAATATAAAAATGACTGAAGAAAATTATCAAGAGCGGCAAGAGAACGAATTAATTGCTTTAAAGGTAAAATTTTCTTTTTATATCATGAATAGTGTGGATATTTTATATTTAATTGATGAATCTTAGTAGTGTAACTTTTACACATATTTACAAATATTATTCAATATGCTTAAAAGTTTCATATTTTTATTTATCTGATTTTTGATACATCATTTATAATAATATTAATTGATCATACGGAATATAACTAATTTTTCTTGAAGTTCATGAACATGTTATAACTTGTATATTCCACTTTGCAATTGGCTTCGCTGTTCTGTCTTATTTAAATATAAGGATATTTTTTATAACTAATGCTTGTTTTAAATATTTCTAAAATTCAATTTCATATTATATTTATAATTGTACAACCATTTTTTATTCTACTAAAATATTTATTCAAACAAGGATGGATATTGTAAATATTTTATAATAATAAAATATACTTATTGAGTACAAAATATTATTCTTAGTTTCTTGTTACAATCCACAATTAACTTTTAATTTAACAGGAAATTTATTATGATGGTAAAGTGGTTGATAATAGAAAGAATGAATGGAGCGACTGGTGTCCGCTAGATGTCCTCATAACTTTGAAGCCTTTGCATGATGAAAATGGAGTTCACTGTTCAGTAATTCTACAATTTATTTGCTGCTCAAAATATCCTGATAAGTATGTTGTTTTTAGTATAAAATAATTTGTTTTAATGTGTTTTCTTATTTGTTATTTTATATTGTACATTTTCAAAAGTTTTCATATAGTGCATATTTATTATATTTGCTAGGAATTTTTCTAGTTTTTATTAAAAATAATTTTAAGGTTCTCAAAATGAATTATTTTAATGTCTATCAGGACAAGGTGCAGTATTGAGTTCTGTTTATTTTTATTATTTTATTTATTGAATAGAATGTCTTAGTACTAGGTTCACTGTAATTTAACTGCTATATGCATACATAAAATTATTATTGTACTTACTCTATTTATGATGTATAGTTTATATTTATCCATCCATGTATATTATGTTATTTTCTGTTTGATTTATATGAAGAATATATTTGCCTTGAAGTTTGGCATAGGATATTTAATGATTAATAAATAGTAATATATTGTGTTTAAATTAAAATTCTAGATCACCAGAGATCTTAATAAATAAATCCACTGGATTGTCAGATGAGAATAAAAAAAAGTTACTAGATGAATTAGATAAATTAGCAAAGGATTTGTGTGGAGAGGTCATGATGTATAACTTAGCTGAGTATACTAGGGTATGTAAAGCACATATTTTACAGTCATATTTTTTAAACTTCATGCTGTATGAAGTCTAGGAAGGGGAACAGAGTGTCTGAACACTAAGTTTTTAGGTTCCCTTTGTCTAGCTGTACAGTGTGATAAAAAGAATATACTAATATTTCAAAAATATTTGTTACAGCAATTTTTAGACAATTATAATAAACCCATACTGTCTTTTTACGAAGAAATGGTAAGAGATAAAGACCAAATGGAAAAACTTAAACAACACGATCTTAAAACTAAGGAACTTGAAGAAGTAAGTATTTTTTTGAGAAAAAATATATTTAACAGATGTACAATTACATATTATGTACTGATTTATTTTGTTTTTTAATCATGGATTTTTGTCTCCTGGGAGGAGTGAATTAACTTATTTACCTAAACTTCACAAAGTGCGGCATTGTGTTCCGCCACATGGTTTTCTCTGCATATCTTTGTTTATGTGAGATACAGTGTAAAGCAAAAAATTTATATTTGTCATATTTTTTTAGTTCCAAAAAATCAAAGACGAAATTCAAAGGAGGGAAGAAGCATTACAAGGAAACAAAGATTCTGACAATACTAACAGTAACAGTGATGAAGTGAATGGACAGGGTGATGTGCAAAAACTAGTCTAGTAAGTATATAATTTTTAACCAATTGTGGCGAGTCTGAATGTAAACGCATTAGAATTGAGTTTCATACCCTCTCGGGGAAATTAATCATTTTCATATGCAAAATACGGCGTAAGGCGCAAAAACAATAAAACTAATGTAACCAACAAGTGTTTTAATTAATTGTGATTATTTCCTATTTTTAGTTATGCGGATGATAAAATGTCACCAGCAAGAAAAATTCTTAAGAAGAGTGCAGGTTCATTGCCCTGTACATGCAATTTTGTGGGGATACAGACACTGAGATATACATATAAGAATACAAAGAAAGTTTATTTGGGAAAATGCTTAAGTAAGTTCAAATATAGACTATATATAAGTGCAGTGTGACAGTGTTCCACTGAAAATGTGATGATTGTACATTAGATAGATTTTCACTGAGGGAAAATAATGTAATTTCTTTCTTATTCTCTGCTCTGGTGATACCAAACGGAATGCTCCTGCTCAAACGCAAACCACGGCATAGTTCTACTAATTAAATAAATTATTTTTTGCAATAAAGTATTTTAAAACTTATGCAGGAGACCCGTGAAACATATAAAATAAGAAAAAATAAACAAATATTGCAATATAAATATAAAGTAAATGTTTTCATTATTTTTACCTTTCTTATTATGTTTAAATAAATTACAGGCCATTCCTCAAATGGTTCAACAACCTTTCCAGCAATCGACGACGATGGAAGACTCCTCATAGTGAAACAATACAACATACCACCAACGCACTACATACAACATAGGAACAGACAGATAAATTCCCTACAAAAAGACCTTAAAACTATAAATAAACTCGAAAATCAATCATTAATACCATACATTGCAATGGAAAGTAAAGAAAATAATAAGAAACTCTCCTATTTAATATTCAGAGACTATATACCTGGGTGTTCTTTGAAAATGTTGTTGGAATCAAATAGTTTCAATGTTAGTGGAGGTTTGAAATTGTTGAGGCATATAGGTTTAAGTGTATTTAGTGTGTTAAGTGAGTTGCACAGTGTAGAAGTGTTGCATAGAGATGTTAGAAGTGAAAAAGTGTACATAAGTGGGGAAACTGTTAAAGTGATTGGTGCTAGTTTGGATGTACGCACAGTGGAGATGATTGATGGGGATTTTTATTGTGATAGGTATGTTGTCTTTTTTTGTTTTTGTTGCGATGTAACAATGTTCCCTTTTTGTTTCCTTTTAAAAATCAGGTTCACGCTCTATTCCGCACACAGCAGGGTAGGCAGAGGCAACCTAGTGTTAGGGCACTTTGGCACCATTCCCCACTTGCACACAATCAGTCATGCGTCATAATAATTTTTTAACTTAGGTGAGGAATATGGTGTTCCCAGGTTCCCTACGCCTAACTGCAGTTTAACCAGCACATAGCAGTGCTTGGTAAACTGTCAAGCTAAACACAATAATGCCTATTTAATATACTTATATTTAAATCTTTCAAATCTTTGATGTTTTTCCCTTTATTAATTAACTTTCTAGGCAGACAAAATCTCAAGATATATACGCGGCGGCACAGCTCCTACTGTCCATAGTGGCTGAAGACACTCAAGAGATACCCTCGGACTTACCGATTGTTGCCAAGGATTTCTTTTCTAAGTATGATTGAATGATAGATTTTTTAGTATATTTCTTTGTTTAAAAGTACTGTTTTGCTCTGCTAATGACACTTAGTTGGGTGTACTTCTCAAAATAGCTTGACGTCAAAATACCAATTGTATATGTATAGGGTTCAGGGTTGGACTCATATGCAGTACTTTTCTTAACTTTGGCCGAAGCACCCCAGTAACAACTTGAACCATTTGATTGCATTCTCTCCAATGATCTGTGAAAGGCTTGACACTTTGGCTTGCTTGATTCGTTGTGCATTCTTTACCGCATTTATCATGGGGCGTGTTCTGAGGAACTGTTTGACCAAAT
Organism: Heliconius besckei; assembly: GCA_018249835.1. Classification (NCBI taxonomy): domain Eukaryota; kingdom Metazoa; phylum Arthropoda; class Insecta; order Lepidoptera; family Nymphalidae; genus Heliconius; species Heliconius besckei. Next base: position 5,107 of record DWNA01002945.1, read on the forward strand.
ACTTGCTTGCGAATTTTGTTACCGCACAGTACATCAAGCTCAAATATTATTACTATTGTTAAGGGCACTCTACTAATATAAGGTTCTACAATCGGTGGCACGTGAAAGAAAATTACTGCACGGGTCTTACAATTATGGAATGGCCCATCTGTAGTAATGTTTCCGAGACGATACAATATGGATCCTTCCTATGAAAAGACCATCAACCACCACCTTAAAGGTGCAGTTCTCCATTTAATTTAAGTTTTAAACTCTTTAACCTTATCATTTTAAGGTGTCTAACTCAAGATGAAAACGTACAGTGGTCAGCTGAACAGCTAGTGTCACATAATTTCCTTATCGACACGCCTACCATCATGCCTAATAGGGACGAACATAACTATATTGAGAGTGGATCTGAGGTTATTATAGATTTTATAATATTTTAATTTTGTATTGTGATAAAATAAATATAATATTAATAAAAAGTCATTATTGTGCAATTTTATAGATGTTATATAAGAGAATCTCTATTTCCCATATTGGAAGGTTATATGCTTAGTACTTGCACAATAATATTTCAGGTCCTCGTGACGCAACGAAATGGCGTTTGACTGTAAACGCGACATACGGTGGGTTCGATTTCCTGTCGGGAGGAAGGATTTATATATATATAAAGCGCGGCATTGAGTTTCACCACTCAACACCCAATGTCTCGAAAATTGCGCAGTGTGGGGAATAGTCTTAACACTAGGTTACTATGAGGGATACAAGTGAAGCTAATAAAAATGTTAATATTTTTTTTCATGTGTAATCAGGATGAAAGCGGTATAAAAAGGATACAAGATATAAGTACGCTAGTGAACGGACATTCCCGTTTGAACGAGGAGTTTGAAATATTAGATTGGCTTGGAAAAGGCGCTTTTGGTGATGTTTTGAAGGTAAGTGTATACATTAACACAAACATCTGTTCAAAGCTAAAGTATTTTTGGACTGTAATACTTTTGCTTTTCCCTTCATTTGTTTTTAAATTTGATTATTTTTATTATTGTATTTGCCATTTATATTAAAAAACGCTACTTCTAAAAGTTGCAGACCATAACGTCGCACTTTGTCTAATTAATCTAAAGAAAAAAATATTAAAATATCAACTTTTTATCTTATCCACTCATCATTAAACGGATATTAATAGAATATAGATACTTAATTTGTATGAAATAGTATTAAAGAATACTAATTCTCAGTTGGAGAGTCTTATATCCAACAGGGGTCTTAATCAGCCGCCATCGTTAACAGCCTATGCTCGCTGGTGATGGTGATAATTATGATTAATATTTATATTTCTTTATTTTTTTCCCTATAAATTATCGCGTAGATAATTACAGGTGAGGAACAAACTCGACGGCGGCCTGTACGCCATAAAACATGTTAAATTGAATCCAAAGAGTGTTGATTTATATAAGAAAATAACTCGCGAAGTTAAATTACTATCTCGTTTGAATCACGAAAATGTAGTTAGATATTACAACGCGTGGATAGAAACTATTATTGAAATAGATAAAGACGATAATGATGATAGTGAAACAGTGGAAGTAAAGATGAGAAGTTTGGAAGATGATATAGCTAAATTGGGTCAGGGGATACAGGTGGGTAAATTTTTTATATAATATGGTGATCAAGGGTTTCCTATCTCCCTTAGAGATAAGTTTTCTGTTGCGCACATCTTTCTCTTATTATAGACTTTCTGTTTCTTTTTCTTTTGTGGTGCAAAAATAAATCAAATATAAAGAGTCATTCTTTTAATAATACAACTTAGGGTTTTTTAAATTTCTAAGTAAAGATACTCTCATGTATGAACAAATATTTATATACAATCACATGTTAGACTTTAATTTCCAACAGTATTTTAATTTTATTATAATTACAGTTGAATTGGTCTATGTCAGAGAACCCAATCCAAGCTAGAGACGGGTCTACGGACAACGAGGACGATTCTGATGATGAACCCTGGTTTAATGAGAGGTAATTCACAAAATATGAATTTTAAGAAATAACTTTTCTAATTTAAAAACAAGGAATGTCACTAAACAAATTGGTTTATAATGTACCTGAACAAGTTGATTTTGAGTTTGAATGTTAATTAGTCGATATTATTTTTAAGATGGATATTATGCACGCAATTTTTCGAAAATTGGGCGGTGCGTGAGAAGTGTCCTAACACTAGGTTCCGTCTGCCTAACCCGTTATATGCGATATAACGGGATAAGTTAAAAAAAAGTTTTTTGTAAATTTTTTTGATTCATTTTCTTTTTTTTTAAATATATCTTTTTTATGTGTGGCTTTTTAATTTCCAGTCCAGAAAGCGCAACAAGCAGTAGTATAGAATTTGAAACCAATTCCGTCAAAACTGAAACTCTACCCTCCGAAGAAACAATATCGTCGCCGACATACAAAAAAGTATTGTCCATACAAATGGAGTTCTGTGAGAAGAACACGTTGAGGCAGGCCATTGATAACGCGTTGTATGGCGACCATGTGAGGGCTTGGCGGCTATTTAGAGAGATATTGGAAGGTTTGTATAGACTTGTATGGATTGAATTTGTACCTGTGGACTATGGAATAACTTTCTAAATGTTTTTTGTTTGCAAAAAACTTTATTTATTATTTAAGACTCATCAAGAAAAAAAATGTACTTGGAACAAAAATTCTTACTCCAAGGGTAGGGAACAAGGAATGATTAACTCATTGATTTGACTGATTTGTGAGTACAGTACACAAATAAATTAAAAAAAATAAATTAAAATATTTTAAAAATATTAATATTACAGGCTTAGCTCACGTTCATCAAAAAGGTATGATACACAGAGATTTAAAACCAGTCAATATATTCTTGGATTCTAATGATCATGTCAAAATTGGGGACTTTGGTTTGGCTACTAAAGTTTTTACTGGAGTGCCTATTGTTGAAGGTAAGTTGTCACTTGTATTTAAATACATGTTTTTTTTCTTAGTTAGTTTTCATACTAAATACATTTATATACTACCGCGATGGTTATGCGTTCGACCCAATTAGCGAGATTAGCGTAAACAAACACACATACAAACAGATAAAAATATAAAAATCATTGTTTTGGGTTCTGTTACGGTAATAAATGTTCTTAATACACAAGAGAATTTCTCATATATCTTCCATGTACATACAGCGAGGTTATAAGTAGTTCTATTATACGTTCAAAGAGCGGCGTTGTGTTCCGCCACTAAATACACAATACGTTCATGATTCGGTGGAAAGTGGCGAAAGGAGTATCTTAATACTAGGTTTTCTCTACCTACCCTGCTATATGCAGGATACCGCGTGAAGCTGTTGTGATGTGATTTCTTATACATATATATTTTTTTATTGATATTCCACTCGTTTTAGATAGTCCATCACAAGAAGATGTTGATGAATTACTGACGAGTAAAGTGAGTTCTTCATAACTATATTATTAATATACGTTTTTACATACATACTTAAATTAAAAATGCCTATATTGTAAGATCTCTGTCATTTCATTGAAAAATATTATCTTTTAGATGTAAGTAACTAAATACTCTTATAGTAATCAATATATTTGCACAATACTATTTAGAATTTTATGATTTTAATAGAATTTCTTCCTTTACTTTTTAAGGTTGGCACAGCATTATACGTAGCACCCGAGCTCCAACAATCAGTACACAAAGTGATATACAATCAGAAAGTAGATATTTATTCCTTAGGTATTATATTATTTGAGATGTTCCACCCACCATTCACGACTGGCACGGAGAGATATGTAACGTTAGCTAATTTAAGGAAAAAGGAAATTGTATTACCCCAAGAGTTTCAAGAGAAAAATGGCAAACAGATTCATGTTATAAGGTATTGTTTTGTTATTGTTTTTAACCCTTATCTTCATTATGTATAGTATACTATACATACAACTTTATAAAAATATATGATCGCTATGAAACAATTTTTAACTTAGTTTTATTAAACATATGACATTTCTAGATATTTATTTATACTTCAAAAATAAAAATACTAGTTTATTTATGATAGTTTTTAAAAAAGTGTCAACAATCCCGCTGAAAAAGCCGCGCTGCTCAGATTTGTCTAAGGTAAGTTTTATTTTATTTTTACGTTTGTACTCCTAAATATGTATGTTTATTATAAAATACACATGCCTAAATGTATGTTCTTCATATTTTTATATATATGCTGTTGTCGCTATAAGAATTAGTATGTTTTTTTCGTGTTTTTTTATAACGTATATTATACTATACATTGCCGCAGTTGCAGTCGTTTACCTTTCCTTGGTGGTATATAGAATAATATATATTGCCAACTTCACAGGATCAATATTTTTTGGAACTTTACTATAAAATGTAAATTTCAAGTATGTCTTTCTTATATACTAAACCATTTTTATTATAATGTAAAAGACAGTTGTACTGATGTTTGACTGCCGCCTTGATATAGTGGTTGTAGAAAGCTTACACACAAAGTTGTGGGTTCGATTCCCATAAAAAATACTACTATTATTATTACTGCATGACTATCTAACTATATAAAGGGACAAATAATATTACATTCATTATTTACCTATTTATAACACAAGATGGTTTGGCTTATCTTTGGTGTTGGTTTTTTTTCATGTTTCCTTTGCTTTGGTTTTAGACTCTATGGGTGATAGAGCTAGGCGCATTTTCTCCTTAGTGCCTGAAGAGAATGCAGACTGACACAAGTGACGGAGATAGTAACTGTAATGAAGCTGGAATGATTGGATCAACAGAAAGTTCTCCAGAGCCATCGATAAATTCAAATCTCGAAAGGTGAGATGAGATAAATTCAAATCTCGAATGAGATAGGAACGCATGCAGCTGATATTTATGGCGATACCACCGAATTGCCTGTTACATCTTATTTATTCATTCATTACAAGAAAGAATAAAGAAAGAAGAAAATCGACGTCAATATAAACCAAATAAGCCTTGTAAATGGAGTTTCAAGAACTAAATCAGAGCCGGTGTGTGACATTATGTATGACTTCTTGCTCTACATTAGAGATGACACTTTTACGGGCATTATTACTGAAGAAGAAGAAGAGTCTATGGGTGTTGAAAGTAAAATAGTTTTAACTTTATATACGACTATTAAGTCGAAACATTTCAGTGAAAAATTTACACGATTTCCCGCCAAGCAAAAATAAAAACCCGGTATCTTAACGAAGATGCGATGATATTGGCTATGACAAATATTACCATTGGCCGCAAATAACCGGATATCAAATGTGCAAGTACATGTGTACTGCAAAGCTGGCCAGGCACATACCGTGTGCATAAAATGTAAGGTTTACCTTTGTTTTATGAAGAATCGAAGGTGTTTTTGGAGTACCACCGCAAGCAATAGGATCTCTGAATTATTATTTTGTAACAAAAAATTGTTTGAGAATGATTTTTTTAATTAAACATTTTTACTTCCATCAATATAGTTGTTTTTATTTTAAAAAATTCAGTATATTTTAAAAGCTACCAGTAACATTTCCACTCTCCCTAAGCATCGCAATGTATAGTATAATATACATTCTTAAAAATGGTATAATCCCTGTACGTGTAGCAATGTATAGTATAGTATACATCGTGTTTTTCCGAAATTTTCATATTATGATTTTTTTTTT
>DWNA01002946.1:0-10787 GCA_018249835.1 Heliconius besckei
TGTCTAAACACTAGTACTTGGGTATATGGTGGTGTGTATGTAGAATAAAATATGTAGTTGCCACTATTGTCAGTGTCTTGGGAATTCTCCAACGAAAGTACAAAACTCGCTTAAGTTATACAGTAAAATACAAGTTGCTATCTTATTACAAACAAATGTTTTACGTAGAAGAGTGTATTATTGAATTTACTTATTCCGGAGCGTGGGCATATTATTTTATACTATTAATTTGTATTCTTTTAATATTGTCTCCACCCAAGATTGAACCTACGATCACCACGTTGTATGTATAGAGTCATCAAATACTTCACACAGCCTTAAATTTTTATGTAGATACTAAATTCACTATTGTTGTATATATTGGATACCCAACTGCGCCACGACGCGACGGCCTCAACATCAACACAGACAGTATCAAGTAAACAAAACAAAATATTACCAACGTCCCCAATAACGGTAACAACGTTGCAAATTAGATCGGTATCAACAAATGACGCTGACCTTAAACCTATCGCGGCGCGTGGGCGGGCGGGCGTAGGGCACCCCGAGGAAGGCGTGGTGCGCAGGCCGGGGGACGTAGTACCCCCGCACTGTTCCCTGCGTCGTCACCACTAGCCGGTGTGCCGGGTTTGAACGGCACACAGTCTCCAACAGGTGGATGACCACTAAACTTAAACTAATCCGGTTAAAAATCATTGGAACTTTCCAAAAGTGCACTCGAGAATGTATGTGATGCGATTGATGTGAGTTAATTTGCTTAAGTGAATTAGTTTATACATGGTGTTATCAAAGCAATACGCCACCCAATTCAAACATCCACCCTGTGTTTATATTATCGTATTATTACGCATCGCAGCGTTGTCGTATCCTTATTAAATTAGTTTATCGTCGGCTTGTTCTCCTTTTGGGTATTTTTACCTAAAACTGTGAAAATGAATAATGCAAAAACAATAAGTATAATAAGTTTTATTACGTAATATTTTTCCACTTATACTAAAAAAATAAATTCATGGCATATAGTTGTGTAGTTCTGGAAATATAATAGTGATAAGTGTACCATTTTTCTCGCTTTAGTCGTTTTCCTAATATTCATTATTTTTTTTTGTTATATTAGGTGTTGTTTGCGCCAGTCCAATAATAAAATTAGACAACATATTGAAATGTAAATTGAAGGTTTTAGGTCGAAACCGGAGTTAAGCTCGACATAGTGCTTTTCGTAAATTTCATCCCAAAGTTTCATTCTCTCGATGTGGTATCCTCTCTGCACGCGGATCAAATCGCCGATAGACAGCCATTCCTCCTCCGTGGCTGCCCCCAGTGTCATATTAGCCCATCGTATGCTTTCAACAGATGGCTCCCTGTAACAGAAACAATGTTATGATATTTAAATTTTTTTTTTGTTTATATTCAAATATGTTCGACATCAGAAAGCGAGCTCAAAAGAAGGCTCTTTTGAGATACGACAAAATGGGTTTCCGGCGTTGATATGTACTTCCTGTATCTTCACATTATTTGCAATATAAATAAATAACTTGTTTTTGCGTAACTGAGGCTACATAACATAGGCGTATAAGGATGTAGTATTATGGCTTAGTAATTAGAGCGCTTGGACGGTTCCCAATTTGTGCGGGTTCGAGTCTGTAATTTTTTTATAATTTTCCTAAAAGATTTTTTTTACTATATAGAAGTCGTCGTAAAACTTGTAACAAACACTTTTCTCTTTAATTAAAATTTAACAGAAAATAAACTAAAACTTACCCATTTTTGACAAAACTGGACCATAATTTTAAAATTTTATTTGACATAGTTAAAACACTTGCAGGCGTGTCTTCCGGCTTGCTAAATACATGACTTACATAATCACCTCGCTTGGCACCAGCAATGGGATTCGTTCGTCCGTACGAATATTCATAAAAAAATACTTTAGCGCCACCATTTAAAAATAATCTAGCACCTCGTAATCCAGGATAAAGATAGTTACTATCGCCCAGACACTGCGAAAGTATCTCCAAATTATTTATTGTAATGTTATTCTCACCAAAGTATAAATCTTTCACTCGTTTCCCGATGTTTTCCTTTTCTGTGCCGCTATTAAATTTAAGATCAAGTGGCAACAGTAATGTTGTATTGTTATTTAATTGTAATAAAGTCTGTTCTGTATATTGTAAAACTTTTTCCATAGCGGCTTGACTGGCTGATCCCAGCATGTGGGATTTTTCGAATTTTTCGCCTTTCAGAAGTGACCAGGGCGTTTGATTAAGGAATCCTCCTCCCAATTCAATGCACGGCCGGAAATGAATATCATGAGAAGCTCTCGTTACAACTTCTATATCAACCTCTTTGAATGTAGTATTCATATTACTAGATTCATTTCGATTCAATTTATTCATTAATGTCGTGGCTGTATTCAATGGATTTCTGTCTAGTGCCCACGGAGAGAGAGTGAAGCCACTTTCAGTAATAGCCTTAGATATAAATTTGTTAGAGCTTTGTGATAGTAATAGATACTCAACTAGCGCACCACCTGCACCTGACCCACTTACTACTATATTGGAAGGCTTCCCACCAAACGTCTTGACATTATTATAAGTCCACTCTAAAGCTAAAGTCAGATCTTTAAGGCCAGCATTTCCAGGAGCAATCTCATTTTGAAGACACAAAAATCCTAACGGTCCTAATCTATAGTTAGGTAAAACAACTATTAACTCCTCTGAAACTAGACGTTTTGGTATATACTTCAGCGGATCGCCGCTACCACTATTGAATTGGCTATCGTGTACATGGAATATGACGTCAGCGTCTGCAGCGTTTACAGGTTTGAAAATACTTAAAGTTAAACATTCAATGGTTCCTACGTATGCGTTATCTTCATTAACTTGGGGACATCGCGAAGAGTGCTCCGTTTTTTCACGCGTTGTTTCCCATGATTGTGGTTTCGACGGATTCTGAAATAAATATAATGAAAAATACTAGATATTTGTAGACAATTAAATATATAAAAAATACCTTACTTGAAATGGTAATTCCGCAGTAAAAGCTCCATAGGGTATATCAAAAAATTCTAAAACATCATTATTCTCATATCCTCTTACGGGTCCGTGTTCAGTTCGAAAAACGTTTTTCTCGTCGCCATCTTTACCGTCGGTCAATTCATCAACTTCAATAATATTATCGATGACAATGGCATTAGAGTAGACGCTGGCAGCGAGAAACAAGACTTGCCACATTTTTGTGAATGTCATTAACAGTCTATATAGCAGCCATGGCGACGAGAGCGGCGAGCCTCGTACTTAATACGACGCCCAAAACTGGTTCACGCGAAAACCACTCCATCGATCACCCCATGTAATATTAAGTACACAAATTATTAAGATAGAATATAACCGTATTTTGTATTACCAGAGGAAAATAGCTTCTTCATTGTAATATTTATTGAGGCTGTCATGCCGCATGTGAACAGTATCCGATTGCAAACGCGACGGTTGCGGGTTCGATTCTCATTTGGAAGAATTATTATATTCAATTTATTTATTCTAGTCTAGTAGACGTAGCGCGTCGATGGGTTCCGCTACTACTAGACCCAATGCCTCGAAAATGAAGTGGAATATTTGGAAGGCACATAATGTCTTAACACTAAATTCCTTCTGCCTATTTTGTTATACGAGAACACTGTGAAATTCTGTTCTTATATTTTTATCTTTATAAATAAACATTAAAAAAATATCATAATTTGTTCCTTACAGTAGGAAACGAACTCACAACCGTCGTGTTTACAGTTAAATAATTAATATAATTGTTTTATACATGTACATGTCCAAGTAAATGTTAAGCATTTTTATGGAATAAAGATATTTTGACTTTGACTTTGACTATACTTTTATTTATAAATCAATATTATTAACGTTATTCTTAATAGTTTGATGGAAATATTTCATGTTTTCGTATTGGAGAAAAACTTGTATTAAAAGAAGCAATGAATTTTTTGTCTGTCACGTGAATGTCGTCAGTGTGCTGATGTTTACGTTATTCCACTGAGAACGGTCCAACGGTTTTAATTAAATGTTCTATCATAAAGATATTTTACATAGACGCTCCAACTTCACTCGATGTTTCTATATTTGAATAAGCTTATACTTTTGTTGATGTAAGAAATTATTCTAGCGACAAAGTGCAGCGTTGAGTTCCTGCGAGTATGTATTTGGCTATCGTGGCGCAGTTAGGTTTTATAAATAGTTCTGTCGTTTTTACCCCTGAAAAAGTTATGTAAAAAAATGATCTGCTTACTTCCCTTGGCAGATCATTTTTTTGCAAATAAAAATCGGGGCGAGATCTGCACTCATAGGGATGAATAAAATAGTTCCTGATACGACAGAACTATTTATAAAACCTATCAGGAACTATAGAACTCAGGTGCATGCGAATAGAACTCCATTTTTTTTGATCTGCTGGACAATGCTCTGCTAAGTTCACAGACATTATAATTATAGAGAACTTTTGTTATATTTAGTATTGTAATTTTGTCACGATAGTACCAAACTTAATTTATTATCGGCAATAAGCATCCTTATCAAATATTATCACCCCACTTGAGATTGTCATAAACACACAGCTTTTTGTCTGTTTATTTTGTCTGTTGTCGATTGGGTAATATGAAACATTGTTCACCAAGAACTGAGCCTTAACGTGTATATATAGGTAGGTAGAACACTACTGTGCTTCTAACATTTTAAACATGTCATTCCACATTTAGGAAAATGAAACATTATTTCAGAAAACCTATAAAAAATGGATGTGACGTGATTGGAATCTGCGTGTCTGAGTTTCCAAGAGGTGTGGGTTCAGATCTTGCTACGTTAAACATACATTAAAACACTACTGTACTCTACAGTCCCTGCGATAGTTTGTTGTTTGTAGCTATTGAAAATGACTTAGAATATCGTTATAAATGTATGCGCTATTTTTACCCCCTATACCAGCATATTTATATTCTATAAAAATATTTCATAAACTTTCATGTTGTCAATAAATATAAAATATATATATCTACTATACTACTATATATTATGTTATATGTTACATTTACTTTATTTCCATTTATATATCAAACTATTCTTTCACAAACTGTGTATATAATTTACATCCTGGTATTTTATATATCTATAAGTATGTAAATCGAACAAACTGCATAAAAAATATTAACTTAATTTAACATCGCTTTGTTACAGGTAAGGTTAAAGAATTTCCCATACACGAAACTGATGAAGGTAGGTACAATCGTCACTTTTGGATAAACGTCTTTCTTTTATCTATACATGGAAAACCTAGTTTGGTCGAATGCCCTAATCTCGGAAACTACTGGCTGAATTAAAAAAAATATCGTTCATATTTTAACCCCCTGTATCTATAGTGCGGTCACAATATCCGCGGGCTACTATTTGTCATATACAATTCTTAGTCACTTCTATTTGACCATGGGGCAAAGCTCTCTAATCTAGTAATCTAGTAAATCTAGTAATCCATAAATAGCTCTCTACCAATACGTAAGAAAATACTACAAAAATAAAAAACACCATTGTCTTCAGCAAAATGGCAATTGAGGTGTGTTTACAGCTTAGAGAAAAGTAAAATTTCGCGATCGATAACGAAAATTAACGTTATTCTATAGGCATCTCAAATTCGCCTCCTTTCAAAGTAATATTTATCGTAAATGTCCTCCCACATCTGTGCTTCCTTCTTGTAAGGAAATTCAATAACATCTAATTCCATATTGATATCCAACACTTTAGGGTCGTGTATGTTTACCGGCTCCCACATCGCTTGCTTTTTCGCGCCACTTGGATTCCTATAAGGAAGAAAAATAATAATACTTGTTACAGTTTTTTTACATGGTTTGTTGTTTTCCAATGCCGAAAGCCTTCAGGGGAAAATATCGACTTATCTTTTTACTTTGGCAGAAAAATAACAATATATATTTTTTTAAAAATTGTCTACGAATTAGCATCACATGCAATAGGCGTAGGCATGACATGGTGAATGCCTGCTATACTCTATACTTACAAATATTTAACAAAATTAGACCAGATGTTAATTAAATGATTTTGCACAATTCCATCGTCACCGTTTAGATTTCGTCCTTTATCGGGAAACAAATACGCTAACTCATCAGAATGTGCTGCACCCAGCTTGGGAACATCAAGTTCCTCGTCCACTCCCACATTGCCCACATACGAAAACTGGTAATGATACACTAGACGACCAAACGACGCGTGTAGTCTTAAACTTCTATAAATATGACTTAAAAAGTAGGCATCTCTGGAAAATGGAACATAGTATGTATATATTAGATTACTGTATTCAATTAAAAAACTCTACCCTGCTATGTGGGGAAAATGCAAAGCACACTTAGAATAGAATAATCACAATAAATACCTGTGGTAAGATAGTACGGATGGCATTGTCATATTGTCCTCGAAGTACATTTCTTTCATTTTCTTTATCATCTGCAATATCTCCCTTTTGTCTGTTTGCAACTCCATAGGAATTAAAAAATCCATTTCATGTGACATTTTCCTCACAACGTTTTTGTCTTTAAGCATCGAAGAAAATACGTAAGCCTCATTATTTGTATATCCTATCATAATAGGGACTTTCGATGAGCCTTTAGACATTAAATCCATTGGAGTTTGAGATATAAGCATTTCTTCATTCTTCATAGAATTTTCTATACAAAGTCCAAAGGAGAAATAAGGCAAATTAAGCTCTTCAGCCTTATTCGCCATGTCTGCTACGCCAGCTTTAGCTAATGTAGTTGTAGCTCTACTACCGTTAAACTGCATTCTTAAAAACTTGGCTCGTTCTTCTGCGTCAAAATTGAAAGCCCAAGGAGCCATTACAGTCCCACTCTGTAGTATTGCTCCATGAAATAGATCCTGTCCTGAAGATATCATAACTAACGATTCCACCATCGCAGCTCCAAAACTTTGCCCCGCAATAACAACTTTATTGGGATTTCCATGGAAAGCAACAATGTTATCTCTAACCCATCTCAAGGCCATCAGCACATCTTTTAACCCTGCGTTGCCGGGAATTTTGTCTTCATTCGAACATAAAAAGCCAACTGGCCCCAGTCTTTACAAAATAAAAAAGATATAAAGTTAAATATAAAAGAAAAATTTAAAGAAATGTTAATATATTCCATGTTACACGTACTCGCAGTCATAAAACTTTGATATACATCTACTTGTCTTCTATTTTCAACAGTAAAAACCTTGTGACTATATTATTTAGTTGTCTAATGTCTACGCATTGAACGATTACTAAAAACACATACGAGCACTTAGTACTTACCTATGCCGTACTGTCACCACAATGAGTCCCTCTTTAACCAGCTTCGTGGGATTATACTGACCGGTACCTCCAACAACCCAAACTAAAACCGGCAGGGACTTCCCGGGAGGGACATTGACGTCCAACTGTAAGCATTCTTCTAAGGGAGAGCTTGGGTAACAGCGGGCTTCGCGAGACTCTCTAACGTTCTTCCATGTAGGTGCTATGCCACCACGCTTAAACCGCAAAAAGTATAAAAATAAAGCAATGAAACTCATCGCAGCGCAGAAATAATTAAATTAATAAATGAAACAAATTGTTCATAAGATATCTGCAAGATTTTTTTTGCACTTGCTGTGTTTATTTTACGAAAAACACTTGTTTTTAATACATTTCTATATAATACAAATTGTATCCGAACGTCCGTTATGTACGTTAGAAATACCTATATAGATTTTCGTGATTTTCACACATTTTAATAATTTTAATCATAATTGTACTTATACGTAAGCCTTCTCATCCTGGGAACCTGGGAAGTGTCACTACACTCCGTTCTGTTAAGTACCGTTCACTACCGTTCCTCATTTTCCGCCGAATTGTGTGTTGAGTGGCGGAATCCAACGACGAAAATTTAAATAAAATATATATTTTATAGACATAATTATAATAAAAAATATTGTTTTAGATGTTACTTACTCTAAACCTTCCAGTAGGGCCATTAATAGAAGTGTAAGGGATTCCCCCGTAACAAATGAAGCCATCTCTAGGTATCCCCAGGATTTTGCCTTGAGCAATGCTGATCACACTTTGAACACTTGTTTGGGCGTACCACGTTAGTATTAGTAATGCAAGTTTTAATTTCATTTTTTTATATTATTATTTACGGATATTTATTTTCTTTCTGTATTTAATTTTCATGAAATTGGATGAATAATTTATTTTTTAATAAAATGGTTAAACTTTTTTTAGAAAACCTATGACAATTTGAACGTAGGGGGATTTCCAAAAAGTCTGATTTAATTTTATACTTCCCTAGGCCCAAGGAATAACACTTTTGAAATTGATAAAAAAAACAAATATCGTTGGTCGGCGTTGTTTGATGATTGTTTATAAAAATAATAACTCGTAGCGAATGTGAAGTATCAGTCTCGTGACGGTGATATTGACGCGGTGCGTTACGTTCGAGCAGTTTTGTGACGCTGATATTACGTGGACTCGCAAAAGGCTTTTAATTTTTGTGTTTTATAGATTGGGGACTTTCTTTTTTTTTTATTATACCTTAAAATTCAAACTTTTCACATTGCTTCCTTTTTTGTTGTATAGAAAGTTCTCACTTTATGCGAAATTTCATAACTATAGGCCTATGGCCAGGGCGAGGGCCAGGGCAGTGGCCTTTGTGTCCATTTACGCGACAGATTTTATACATAATGCAGCTAAAACGATATATAAATGCTAGTAGAGTTACTTAGTAGTTGACCGTAGAATATTTGATATCCAATTTAGCTTGATAAATGAAGGAATTACGGTACGAAACACAAAAAATATAAAAGTTTAGTATATCTGCCACAATCAAAAAATAGAGCCGCAGTACACAACGTCTGACTGGACCCGCGGCGTTGAATTCCGTCACTACACAAGTTCACACAGGTAGAAAGTGGAGAACGGAATATATTGGCTCTAGGTAGCCTACCTTCTACTTTCCCTGGTAAATGCGGGATACAGCGTGAAACTTTTTAATAACAAAAGAATATCTATTTTAATCGAATGTTAGTCTAGTCAAACTAGTAATTGTCGTATATTAATTACTTCCGTGTTACTAGTACAATCAACTTTTACTGTCTATATTTTTATATTCACTAGAAATGACACAAACCTGATATGAATCTGCAAAATTTCTAATAGTTTTGTTATAAACGTGGATCATTTTACAACTCGTTAGGCATTATGATTGTAAAATATATTTGTATGTAAGAGTGCACCACGCAGCTTTATATAATTTTTAGCTTAGGTAGGCACAGGGAACCTAGAGTTAACTCTCCATTTTGCCAAATTTTTGAGACATAGCGTGTTGAATGGCGTAACTCAACGCCCCGCTATTCCTTATTGCCAGAACACGGAAATGAAAATATTAAATATTTCATTTTGTCCAAGTGGTAATTGAACCCACAACCGTCACACGTTTGTGCCACTGCGTCACGATGGTCTCAATTTTTGTCTTGTATTTGTTTAATATTTATAATAGCAAAATCTATTTTCGTAAAAATGTATAATATGCAAACAACTTTTTCCACGGTTTTATTTCAATTTACTGATCAAAAAATCTATTTCTTTAAAAACCTATTTATATAAATTAAAAAATAAAAAATATTACAAGTTATTAAGCTGTGATATAATAGGCTCCTAAAAATAATCGTAGCAATACTTGAATTCTGTGCGTTTTACGTATTAAAAATTATAAACAAAATAAATCAGCTCCTATTTTCTATTTTATAGCAAATTTTATTGAAAAGGGATGACTGTGCAGTTCAGTGTTCCTACTTCTATATAAATTACTTAATTTTGAATTTTTTGATAAATAAAAAAAATATGATTGGAATTTGATGCGGCCGAATAAGATTTGTTTTATCGTACCGTTATAAAAAATAGATATATTTTTTAATTGGAGTATTTTTATTAATAGGAGTTATTTATATATCGAATGTCTAAGCAATTGATATTATTCAGATATCACATTAGGTGTTAAATAGAAATTGAAAGAGTATTAATAAAAAACTAAATAAGAAAGTTAAAAAATTGTTATTAATTTTTACAAAACATACAAATTATAAGTTATAAGTAGGTACATTATATATTTAACTATATTTTATTTTTTGAGTTTTCATTGTATAAAGGAGTATTTTGTTTAGCTAGCAACATTAATATTCAACGTTATCATTACATTCTTTTTTTACCATTTCAATAAAGATATAAGTAACACAATAATAGAGAAAGGACAAAAACAGTTATATAGTAGTTATTACAAAAAAGGAGTATATGGACGTTAGCACTGACCTAACTGACTAAAACAAACTATAGTTAAAATATTATTTACAAGTAAATTAAAGTTAATTTTATAATAAGTCCCACCATACCCTAGTTTTATAATGTTTTCTTATCTTAGTAATACCGATTGTATGGTTGCCTTGTGACCTATCCATATTTACTGTGTATTTTTGAAAAAGCTCTGTAGAATATAATAATATATTTAAACAGGTAAATTTATTTTTCATTACATATACATTCACACTAAGGAATGTATTTTAGATATTGCCCAAAAAGCGCAGGTTCGAATTCCGCTATGGTCTAATTTATATACATACTTATTTTTAATATTTTCCTTTAAGACATACATATATTTTAATTATACTAGGTATAGTAGGTAGGTATATGAACGTAAAACTCGTACATATAATTTACTGGAA
>DWNA01002947.1:0-10787 GCA_018249835.1 Heliconius besckei
GTTCATGACGTAGGACGAGGCGAAAGATGTACGCAGAGAGTGTTTGGTGCTCCGTTCTCTCTGACTACACTGTTAGGAATACAACATGGAGCTAGATTAGATTTTCAGACTATTTCAAAATTTTAAATTGAAGTATTTATTTAATTGCTTGATTTATAGATTTTGGGGAGTTATCAAAGATTTGCCGTCTCTGCGGTGTGGTACCCAGTAAGCCAACAACTGTGCTTAAAATATTCGAAAATGAATGCCAAAGGAAACAAATATCAGAGAAGATTAACAAATATCTACCTATACAAGTAATTATATACATTACCTTTGATTGTAGCATTAAGTGCCGACCTTTCTTTCAGTGCTTGAATTGAACATTTGTCTCATAGCATATCCATTACCACTTCAATATTTTGTTTGCTTGCCAAATTCTTAACTCTTTACTATGAGGTATGATATATGATATTAATGAAAAGAATTGTACATGTATTAAAACAATGTGATATTCTTAATGTGTTGTTAATTCAATTATATAACTTGATATTTATTGGGTATATATTTTTTAACTGTACCATAGGAGGTCGAGAGTAAATGAACGCTAGTTTGTTTTTATAAATGATATTTATTCTTGATTGTAATTTTAAGTTAAACTGATTGATTTTTCAACTTTTGTTTGGATTGTTGTACAATAACAAGATATTGTCATTTTCTTTTCCATTTTAATCCATTCTTTATATGATGTCCTTCCTCATAAAATTCTCTGTCCCCTTAATATTCAATGTTTGTTTATATTTGTATTTAGTACTCTATCAATTTCTATGTAAATATATTAGATATGACAATATTAAATTGTAAGCTAACATCTTTGTATTATATATTTCTTACTACTAATCCTCAGTGTTATGTACAAAATGTATTTAATAGGTAAAGGCAATTTTTTTAACATGCATTCTCTACTGTGTAACATTATCTATTTTCACTGTACAACCTCCTCTGTGTCTTCTCCACAAAATGTGACATTGGCGAAGTGATAAGTGCTCAACTGGCACATTTAGAATGTCATAATCAAACAACCATACTATATTTTCTGAGAAATTCCATTTTTAAAGCTGGACAGGACATAATTTATGGTATGCTTAAAAAATATGTATTTCCAACATTTCAATCCATTTTTGCTTTACAAATATTCAATATTTAGGTACCTTTTTTTTCTTTTCTCTTTAAGAAAAAAGATAAAAAGTGTTTTGGGCCCATAAAAGAATTGTATACTTTTTATATTTATTGCTTTTTATGAAGTTTTATATATTTTTATGTAAGTGCCATTAAACTGATTCAATATTTTTTTATAATAATTTTAAAATTATTACACTTATCACCGAATTGTGGAAAATTTGCATGTTTCCAGAATTGCAACAACAGCGAGAAAATAAAAAGTAATTTTTAATATAATTATTTCCCCGAGTTTGGATAAACCCAACCCCACGTTTATAGTCAACTAGAGTCGCACTGTGGCACAACGGCCTCTTATTTAATAAACGTTCATAATGATTGTACCAATACAATATATTTTAGGTCTTGATGGAGGATCCTTTACCAAAAACAATTTGTGCCAACTGCATTGAACTATTAGAGAATTGGGACGGCTTAGTTAAACGTACCAAGATTATTGAAGAGCAACTAAAAGAAAAATGTCGCAATGACCAGCCGCTAGCCATCAATAAGCCCACACAACAAGAAAAAGATACACAAGACAATGCACGTACAAATGTAAGTTTTATTACATATTTAAGTGTATTTAAGCAAAAACCACTCACAGACGGTTTAATTTAGGACTGTGCTTGGGAAGTGCCTGAGGTTTTGATAATGCGGCGAATAAAGTTAACCAACGTAAGCTTGCGGGCATATATTCGTACCTACACTTATTTAGTATGAAATAGAATAATAAATAACTTATAAATTTATACTTCTCGAAATTGTAATACAATACAAATAAAGAAAAAACTTCGCCATAAATTTCATACCTGTAGGTCTACGGGAAGTACATTATAAGTTTTGATTACGCGGTGAAATTGCATATCGAATGGCGCAACTCAACGCCAAAATTATCAAATTACTTTTAAGTACCTATAAAAAAATCATATTCATATTCACAAAATCATATTCGCAATATTCACAATTCTTTGGCTTGTTATCAAATATATGCCTCTAAATATTATCTAATAAATTATAAATAATTCCCCCAAGTGGGAACTGAACCCACAACTGTCGTATTTAAAGTCACGCTTGTGCCACTGCTCCACGACGGCCTCATTAGGTAATATCAGTCTTTTGGGGATTTATTTAATTTTGCTTGCAAAATTGTATTTAGATAGATGGTTAATACATACGCGTGCACGGCAAGCGCAGTTTTTCCGCGTAAACTCCGGTCCCGATCCTTAACTTAAAAACTACCGTGTTTTTACCAATATACAAATTAAAAACTAAACATTCAGTCATTTCAGTAAAACAGTTGTATAAAATAACCTACGGCAATTATCAAATTTGTCGAACTAAGTACTTTAAATTGAGATAACTTTTTTATAAACCGATTGTAATAAAATAACCCTATATGTTAACGAAAGATTGCCAGAATCTAAAAGTTTAAACCGCATTTAAATCGGTTAAGCCGATTCTGAGATTACTGATAACAAACGCACAGACATGAATTTAAAGATCATTGTTTTGGGTTCTGTTACGTTAATAAAGGTCTCCAATAACATTTTTTTAAATATCTTGCAAGTAAAGACACATTTACGATTTTATTATTAATATAGATAACTACCTATTATTATTAAAATTTTTGAATATGTATTGTCTAGCACTCTATATGAGTGATCATGTGTTTGAGATGTGATCATACCGCAGATATGTAAATTTTCTTCAAAACAATGAAATTTTTGCATTCACCTACGAAAAATGAATAAATGAATATTTATTTTGTATTAACCTTCCAAAAAACATTTCAAGGACCACCACCGTTAGCTGTTTCTAGTTTCTTATAATTTTGAAAGAATTCCCATACTTCGTTTTGCTTGACCGAATGATATTTAATAAATATTTATAATAAGTATAGCGACGAAGCTTGATAAGAAGGTATGACTTAGTTATCCGACACAACGCCGGTTCCCAAGCAACGGTTCCCAGCGACGGTTTCCGAGAAACATGGGTTCGACTTGTTATTAAATTATGTAAACAAGTAATAACAAAATCGCTTGTACTGTTTTCTATTTTAAAACAATATACTGATATTTCAATAATAAAAAAATGGTCACGGTGAAATATCTAATTATAACAAATTTCTATTGTTTTCAGAAGGAAACAGTGCCGATCATAGAAAACTACACCTTTATTCGAGAAGATGATCATGGCGTGTTAGTATTTTGACATTTTATTACTATTATAGAATCACGCTGTAGCCCGCATATAGGCAGGGCAGGGATATTAGTGTTGAGACACTCCGTTCCCCTATCACCGTCTAATTTTCGGGACATTGCGTGTTGAGAGCCATAACTCAATGTCTAAGTCTTGTTACCAGTGCGAGGAAATGAAAACAATTAATTCCCTGAGTGGAAATCGAAACTACAACTCTAGCGTTTGTGCACGTTGTACTACTGGACCACGACGGCCATAGTTATTACAAGTTTTTATTCGATATTAATATGTATATTAGTTTACATATTAATATGTATATTAGTTTATGTGAAATCTTGCCAACTTAATTTGACCCATTTGCCAGTGTCCAAAATAAAAACACCATGAACAATGCCGTACCGGATAAAAATGACAGATTCCAAATTCAAAAATAATATTTTGTTTATTATTAATTCTGACAGTATTTATGGCCAAACTAAGTATTTGCAAAATAATGTTAAAGTAATTTATTTAGTGTATGTAATGTAGCAAGTCGAATTTACATAAGTTGCTAGTTTTGTGTGAATGTACCATTTCAGGTCGTCAGATCCACATTTACTTTCCGCGATTATCAAAAGCATGTTGACTGACGACTATTTTAAAATGTTGGACATTGATAAGGAAGGCTCAAATTTAGAATATGTCTGCCAAATATGCCCAGAAAAGCCGGCTTCGAGAACTATCGACAATTTGTGCTACCATTTAACTTGTTCACATCCTACTTATATAATTAATAAACAATTCATTGAAAAATTTATAAAAGAAAATATAACTTTTGAAGAAATATTAGATGATAGCTTAATTGATGAAGATCCAGAACTAAGAAAAACTATACAATTACCAAATTACTTTTGTCCGTTTTGTGATAGTGCTTTTTCGTCGCCAACTCGTCTTGTGTGTCACTTAAACAAGCATATAGAAGTGAACTTAGATGACGGACTGACATGTTGTGATGGTTATTACCCCAATAAGAAGTCCTTCGTGGGCCACTTGCAAACAGCTCACGTCGTCAAAAATGTAGATGGCAAAGAAATATGTAAAAGTTGCGATTTTGCCACAAGTGATACAAATAACTTACAATTACATATAAGTGAAGCTCATCCGGAAAGTAAAATTTCTAATGGTAAGGACAAGAAAGACCCAAGTCCTAAAAATCAGAAATTCATCCCAGCAGTCTGCCCCGAATGTGATAAAGTTTTTTCTAACAAATATAACATGCTGGTTCATATGAAGAATCATAGTAAGTCATCCGTTAAATTTGCATGTGAAAAATGTAACAGAACATACAAAAGTCAAGGAAACTTGTCTCATCACAAGAAATTAGCACACGAGGGTCTACTCCCGTTTCCATGTCCTCTTTGCGGGGAAGCGTTTCCGTCCAAAATGGCGCGCGACGTGCACACGCGGATACACACCGGCAGCAAGCCGTTCTGTTGTCAACTCTGCGATAAGAGTTTCCGAGCCAAAAATAGCCTCGAGAGACACATAGATATGCACTTAGATGTCAGAAAGTACGCTTGCCGTTTTTGTCCCAAAAAATTTAGAAAACGGACGCACCTCAATTACCATTCGAAGACGCACGAAATAAGAACCAAATCTGAGTAACTGAAGTTATTTGTTGCAGATGGTCACCCTACTCGGACCAAGACGAAATGTACGGAAGTGCCATGGAGCACATAGTTGTCGGAACGGCTGCCGAGTTTTATACTGAACCTAGTTCATCCGACAACGAACCTCTGGCCACCATGGCAAGCAAGAATAAAACAGATCTATATAAAAAATTTTATATCGCCTTAAAACATTTCCGAGACCATTTCGCGAGCGACCATCACGGACAGGTGAGCCATTCGGACTTTTCCGATTCCACCGATTCCGAATATGACGAAGTCGACAACGCGCAGGAGACGGACCTGAAGTACTACGACGACCTCACTGACCGCAATGCCGGCGCGCATGGCGCCGACGACGTTAGCCGCGAGGAGCTGCACGCCGCGCGTCGCCGTGTTGACGGCAAGCTGCGCTACGACTGCCGCCAATGCGGCCGCAGCCTCGCCTCCGCGCACTCGCTCCTCTACCACGCGCGCATCCACTCCGGCGCGCGCCCCTGCGTGTGCCACCTCTGCGGCAAGCAGTTCCGCGCGCCCGGCGGCCTCGCGCGCCACCTCGCCGACACGCATCGCGCCGCCTCCGCCCGCGCCTGCGCCCTCTGCCGCCGCTCCTTCGCTAGCGCGCACGGCCTGCGCCAGCACGCGCGCCTGCATTCCGGCGAGCGCCCGCACGTATGCCCTCGCTGCGCGCGCGCCTTCGCCACCCGCGCCGGCTTGCGCGCGCACGCGCGGACGCACGCCGCGCGCCGCCCGCACGCCTGCGCGCTGTGCGGTGCCGCCTTCCGCCTGCGCGCCGCACTCGCGCGCCACCGCCTTGCACACTCAGGCGAGCGCCCGCACGCGTGTGCGCTTTGCCCGCGCGCCTTTCGCTCGCGCCACGAGCTGGGCGCGCACGCGCTGGCGCACTCGGGCGCGCGCCCTCATCCGTGCGCGCTGTGCTCCGCCGCTTTCCGCCAGCGCCGCGCGCTGCGCCTGCACTGCTCGCGCATGCACCCCGACCACGCAATAAATCATTCCAACTGACATTTGTGTTTTCTTGCGACCGAATCGCAGTTTCGAAAGTAGAATGACCTCTTAGAGATTACATTATCGTAACATCCAATAGCCAAAATGTATTACGTCTACTTTTCAGCACATTGAGTGACGAGAAAAGTGCCGTCAGCCCAGAACCAGATTTAGCGTCGGACGAATCTAAAAAAACACGAAGGGAGTATATTGAGAAACCTCAAACTGTTTTGGTGAAAGACGGCAAGAAATACGGAGTGTGCGAAGTTTGCCAAAAGGGAGTGATGTTGGCGTCGTGGCGGCGGCACGTGCGCTCTCACCGCAGCGTGAAGAACTTCAGCTGCGAGGCGTGCGGGCTCGGCTTCAGCGACGGCGGGAACCTCGCACGACACGCCCGCGCGCTTCACGGGGACGACCGCCCGCACACCTGTCATATTTGCTTCAAAAAATTTTCTAGAAACAATCACCTCCAGGACCACATAAAGTCGCACTTCGACACCAGAGAGTTCGTCTGCGACTTATGCGGTAAAGCGTCTAAATCCAGCTCTGCCTTAAGGATGCACAAGAGGACCCACGACGACTACAAGTTCCACTGCATGTACTGCGAGGCCAAGTTCAAGCGCCGCGCGCACCTCACCGCGCACGTGACGATGCACACCGGTGAGAAGGCGCACGAGTGCGCTTGCGGAAAGACGTTCCGGCTCCGGAGCCAGCTCACCAGCCACGCGCGCACCCACGAGAGACAGGACTCGTAAGTTACTATACACGTTCTGATCGGGCCGCTTTGTTGCAGGTTCGAAACGCCACAATTCAAGGCGTTCGTGCCGTTAATATAATTGAACTGGACGTACGTCGAGAACCGTCAGAGCATCTGGCGCTGGTGTTTCATCTGTTACAAAAGGTTCCAACGGAAGGTGTTCGCCACGCACGTGTACACGATGCAGCTGCACTGCGAGGTGTGCAACACTTTCGTGGAGAAGCAGAAGTACGTAGCGCACATGAGTCAGCACTCGTATCCAAATCCGAGAGATCCGTAGAAAAGGAAAAACATACCAAGGAAAACATACAAAGAAGATTTTGGATGTCAATCTCATCTGGTTTGTCAGACACGGGTTTTGTGATTGCAAGAACTATGCACATTACGATTATATTACGGAAACGATGGCTCATTTGCGTAATACTTCGCAGGAGAAAGTACGTTGTGCATATGAAGAACATTATATTGAACATATCACACGAAGAAAGAACTCAACACCATAGGCACACCGAGACATTAAAATCGCAGAAAAAAAATCTATTAGGAGCCGTTTGAACAAGGATCTACATAATCTAATGGCAATTAAAAGACATTATGACTTACACCATAATCGAATAGATTCCTTTAAGAGACGTTATGGATCTGATATAAACCAGCTGCCCGGACGTCCAATACGCAACTATGACACTAACGTCCGTATTGAGCTTCAACTGGAACACGAATTAAATAATAATATCAATACAGAAAGTGATGGTGACACAAATACTCCAGAAGTGAGACGTATTAAAAAGAATCGGAAGTGTCGTTTCTGAGACAACGTAAAGTACGTGCACAGAGAGGGCCAAGGCCTGCTCGCTCCATCGCAACCACTTCGGGTCTTCAAATGATGACTGCAATAAGCACTTAAGGTACAAGCAGAGCTTATTGAGACACAGTAGATGTCACAGAGAAGTCAAGAATTACCACTGCATGAACTGAAGCACGAGGAGGTACGCGACCCGAAGAGTAAATACAACTTTCCAACTTGCCAAAAGGTGTTCACCGTAAAATCCAAGTTACGGAAGCATCAACGCAAGTACATAGTGAAGAACTTTGAATGCACAATTTACAAGGAGTAATTCACTGGAGACATATATTTGAAGATTCACATGACAAGGAAACAGAACGAAAACGAGTCAGGAGGAAAAGTACTGAGGAAGATGAGGGGTATCAAATAGACATCTGATGTAGGGACAGGTAAGCCTGGCGTGCAGACCATGAGAGTCTCGACACGGAAGAGGTAAAGCCAACAATGATGATGATGAATGTAGGCATGATTTGAATAAGTTTATAAGTAGAATATAAAATTAATGCATCTCTACTTAATATTGGTCATACTTTTCTACGGGTATATTACTTATCACACTTTTAAAAGATTCGTCACGCCTACTTGTAAACTTCTTCAAATCATTCTCGACTACGTCATCAGGCGGTGATGTTTTCAGCACAAATAAGTATTAACTTTTTTCACATTCAAATAAAATATAACTTTTATTTATCAGAAGAAACATTTCTTCAAGGCGACTATAGGTGTGTTTTTAGTCTATTTTATAGTATAAGTAATCATAGTTTTTTAATTTAACATTACTTAGAATAACATATGCTCCTAAATAGAATTTTTTTCTTGTATGAGTGCGAGTTTTTTCATAATTATAGTAAATAAAAGAAATATAAATATTAAGTGAATCCAATTGCAAAAATAAACATTGAGTCTATATAAAATATATTTCTATACATTTTCTACTTCACACTGATTCACTCAGTATTATTATGTGTAAATTATTCTGTTTCTTGTCTTTTTATGGCTTTTACGCGAGTCAGCTGTTCTTGATTAATGGCGTTTCGAGCGTGCTGTTAATTATTTTTGCGATATTTTTGTCAACTGACATAACTGACAACTATAAAGAGCTCTTTATAGTTTACATTTTGGATTAAAGAGTCAACGATCTATCTGTGAAATAGAATCAAAAATTTATTCGAGTAGACACTCAGTTACGCCAGTATTTTTTAGTATCCTTAATGTTTCTCAGAAGTATTTCTTTATTAAGGTTTCTCAAAAATAAGTTTATTTAAATGAAAGTTTCACAGACATATATTTTTAATTAAGTTGCGATTTCTCAGAAGTATGTTTTGTTATGTTAAGGTTTCTCAGAATTTTTTAAATTAAGTTTTCAGAAGTTATATTTATCTTAACAGGCATGTACGTTTTTACTATTTATGTGCTATATATTTTCTAAGTATCTCTAAAACAAAAGCAATTAATAAACGGTTCCTACATTTTTCAGATAACGCGCATTTTTGCAAAGAATTTACATTTTTCCTTTCTCTTTAAATTTTACTTATATTTTGTTTCTTAAAAAATAACACTGTTTTTTCTGTATTTTTTTACATCTAAAATCTTAATTTGATACACTGTTAGCTTCCAGCTTTTTGTACATACAATGTGTATGAAACATACAAAAACTTTCTTAATTTATCTAAGATTTATACTTAAAATAAATATATTTGGATATAAAACGGTGTTTTATTGAGATGTCAATTAGAGTACAAGTATATTATTTAAAATTGTCACACAAAATAATGGGGTAATTTACACATTCAATTGCAGGGGAAGCGATTCTCATGTATATTTTGTATCATAACTTAAAATAACTATGGAAACTCCTATAAGACGTTTCCTTATTTAAATATATCTAACACAGTGTTTTAAAATGGTTAAAAGCGGAGAATGAAATGTTTTAATAACCTGGTAGGTTTCTCTGACCACTGTAACAAAAAACCCTTGTTTTTGTGCTTAATAAAACAAAAATATTCAGTTAAACCATATAATGATGAACAGTAAATACAGGTTTTTGTACACGTTACTCACTAGAAATATCACATTTTAATAAATTGCAAAAAGCTAAGCAAAGCTAATAAGTTTGTTTTGCAATGAAAAGAAAAATACTCGTCGTGATAGTTGATAGTATTAATTTAATTGAAAATGAACAAGAAATCTGATTTACCTGAAGTTGCAGAACTTGAGGATAAAATAATAAACCTTGAGGCTTATGGAACGCCATATAAATAGTCTGCTAGAGATTTTGAATTGGGCTCGATTTTGGGACGGGTGTTATATGGTCGGGTTCATGTGGCATGAGAAAAATAGACTAACTTGTTAGTTGATAAAATCACAAATAATGGAGGTTTCGTGTGAACAACATGTATTGCGAGGAATTGAAGTACAGTCTCATTTGAGACATACACATATACTCAGATTACGGACATGGTTTCATGATGAAGGACGTATCTATCTTGTAATGAAATTCGCTGCTGATGGTGAATTATCTAAACACGTTTCCCAAAAAATGAAGCTGCAAAATATATATATCAGGTTGCCGATGCAGGAGAATACTGCCATCAACATCATGTCATTCATAGAGATATAAAACCTAAAAACATAAAAAAAAATAGTAGCATTTAATGGTGACCTTAAATTACTGACTTTCGATGTTCTGTGCATGCTCCATCAGAAATACGTAATACTATATGTGGAACACTCTTTATATGCCACCAGAGATAATTAACGGAGAAGTATATGATGCATCTGTTGACCTCTGGTGTATTGGAGTATTGGTATACAAATATTTGGTTGGAAATACACCATTTGAAACTGGAAGCGTGGGGGAAACATTTGCAAGGATTCACCCACTAGACTTTGTATAACCGAGATATGTAAAAGGGGGAGCTGAAGATCTTATTTCTAAGCTTTTAAAACTAAAAAGTAAAGAAAGACTATCATTAGATGGAGTGAAAAACCATTATTGAGTTCAAGGAAATTATAATACTAAAACTAACAAGTAAACATGTTTTAATATAATACATACACATATGTGAGCACAATATACACATATGTGAGCTGTATTTTCACAAACATGAACTTGTTGTTTCTATATAGTCTT
>DWNA01002948.1:0-10785 GCA_018249835.1 Heliconius besckei
CGGTTGGCGCGACATTGAGTTATTCGGCTATTAGTCGCGCACATGCATAATGCAAATTTAAGACTTATGTGATTTTCTCATGGATACCATTGTCAGACATGGACCAAAAAAAAATGGGACCATTCGGAAAGCTATACCTTTCAAATAAAAAAAAAGTTATCAAAATCGGTCCACCCAGTTAAAAGTTATGAGGTAACAAACATAAAAAAAAAATGAATAAAAAATAAAAAAAATACAGTCGAATTGATAACCTCCTTTTCTTACAGAAGTCGGTTAAAAAAAATACAGTCGAATTGATAACCTCCTTTTCTTACAGAAGTCGGTTAAAAATCTTTCACACACAACTGGCTAAATTTAACGATACCATACATTCTCATTTGTAGGATAAGAGGGTTATAAAATTAATACCTCACCTCTAAATCGTCTGGTTACCTCCCTGAATGGTAACTTCTCTTAAATATTTAAGTTTTTTGGCCTCTTCCATCCAAAACAAGATTCAATTTCACGCCCCAAATAGGGGCCCATTTCGGAGCATTCTCGCTTCCTTCAAATGTCAGGAGACAACTAAAAGCATCCAATAACTCTAGAACTTTACCCGTTCATTTGTCACTCTCAAATATTCAGCGGCTGAATAAGTATTGTGAGAACGGGAAAGATCATTTTATGCTGGTATTCAAACAACCCATTATGGTTGCATTCTAAATGGAAATGGCATGAACTCGATTTAAATCAATCTTGTGTCAAATTGGAAGGTGAAGGGCGCGTTTAAATTCGTTGGTTAGTTAATAAACTTCTTCGTAATAGTCTTACAAGGGTCTTACTAGCTATTTTTACCTGAATTTTTTGATGAAAATATATATTATTGAAAAACTGTTTTATTGAACGTTAATACATTTTCTATAGGTAAAAAGAATGTTTTTTATGTTCCATCGCAACTAACTATATAGTATCTAATAATATACTTAATGTTCGTAAAATGGTTATCGTCAACCAGAAAAATTGTTTTGTTTGAGTCGTTCAAATATTTGTTCCAATTTATTGAATCGTAAATCAATATTCATACATTGACTTAGAATCTACGTTGAATAATTTAACATAAAGTCGTAGATGATATGTGAATCTTACCTGAACGTCTAAGATATATCTAATGAAGTGTAGTCACGTAACAGCCGTGACCTCTTAAATTAAACTCTACGTTATCAAAGCTCGTAATTAATTTACCTACGTGCAGAGATTTGAGAATTACCTGAGACGATAGACTAAGAAATTACAACACTAATAAGAACTTTCTAAAGAAACTAAAGAAAAGAAAAACTGAGAAAAGAATTCGTTTTTTATTTGTTGGAACAATTTTTTAAAATATTTTTTAAGGATGAAAAATATATGATAAATTTAATAGCCTGTTAAGAATGATAAAATATCATAATATTTATTTATATTAAAAATATAAAAAGAACATAATATTTATTTTAACTATTTTATAGTAATACAGTAAGTATCCGAAAAATATATAATTATTATCTAAATATACTTGTGATCGATAAATTTGTTGATTACGTCTATCGCAGTTATAAAACCTGATAAGAAACACCTTATAATTCTGTGTGAAATGAAAAAAAAATACAAATATTATTTAATATGATAGTATAAGCAAATATTATAGTTACTCAAGGTTCTAGTTCAGATTTCATAAAATTCTTTGAGAGTACTGATATTAATATTAAATTAATTATATTAGTTTTTAATAAGTTATCATAAAATTTAAATATATATGCAAAACACTATGAAGTTTCAAATTAATTATCATAATATAGCTACCAATTTTATCTAGTAAAGATCCTCAGACGGGGATCTTGTTTAATAGCGAATAGTTCAAATTACAGACTACCCTGAAGTAACCGTGCTTGTAATTACATGGACCTTTGTCATATTAAAGGCAACGTTAAATTTCACGTTGACAGTAGATTTTGCTATATAAAATATTTTTTAATTTGGTGTTGGCTTGGATAGCTTTTTCTTTAAAATGCAAAACTAAACAGCCACAATTTAAGTATTATAGACAAAAATAATGATAAATCGATATTTTTTGATAAATCGAGAAATGAAATGTAAAGAGGTACCAGTGTCTTTAACGTTTGTTGTTATGGTGAAATAAACTAAAATCGAAGGGTTTTTATAAAAAAAATAGTAAGAAGATACCTTGAGCAAATCGTAAAATAAATAAAAATAATAGTTATCACGGTCAAAAATTATAATAATAGCTTGCGCTTAACCTCTCCACAATTATTAGTGACGTGATGTGGTCACAATTAAGGAAAACTTTCTTTAATTTCGAAAGTTAAAAAAAGTTTTGATCATTTCTGCTTGTCAGTTGGTGCATTATTTTTACAATGAAATCAAATATATATTTGTTGGGTGGTCTAAAATCATATAATTTGTATTTATACATTTTTCATTTAACTTCATCTTTCATTATATGAACTAAACCATAACACCGAATTAGTCTTATATCTGGTTTTCTTCTTTTATATTAAAAAAGTAATATTTCTCAACTCGTAGCTGACAATTTAAGCTATACCAAAGGCCACATTGGAGTCTAAGCGAGCTCACATGATCCTCAAGTGAAGCCTTAATGGCGAACTATTAGCCAGGGCTAGACGGCCAAGGCATTTAAGCCACCATAATCTAGCTTAGAAAAATTTCAAGCTATTTTAAGGAAAACTAAAGAGAAAATTTCGTGCTAACTGTGCCAATGACGTCGGAAGTAATTGTTAGATCTGCAGGTGTGATTGTAATCTTGTTATATGTGAAGACTTGGATGTATTTAATCTTGATTGTTAAATTTCATTGAGTTAACGCTGAAAATTACTAACAAATATTTTTTTAATTGTACTTTCCAGTATTAAAAAGGAGAAAACATTACTTTTAATAAAAATATAGTTAAGTGCTAACATGATATTTATAAAATAATTATAGATTTTTCTTTTTAAAAGCTTTTATGAAATATTTTAATTACTCACCAATGGACTGAATATATAAAAATAGAAGAATTTCCAACATTTTTGTCTGTAAAGAAGAAATTAAATATAAAAAACTTTATTGTAGAGTATATTTAACATTTTCTTTCCTATAAACAACCTGACAAATTAATCCCACGAGGAGGTCTCACAAGAATCGGCGGAATCACATGAACTGAAGCCTATTAACCTAAACTGGACGGCCGAGCCAGCTAAGCTACCTTAATCTAGCTTGGGAAGATTCCAACTTAGTCTCAAGAGTACTTGAAATTTATAATCCTTGTAAAAACCAATTGCTATCCACGGACGATCTAAATTGTGACGTGACGAAGAGCGTAATGTTAGTTGTCACTTCTATTTTCTATATACATCTTATGTCTGTGTGGTATTGGCTATGTGTGGTATTGGTAGCGTTCTACTATAACAGAATCTATGGTTTTAATTAATATATTCAATTCTTAGTTCGATCCTACTTATTCTGAAATATGAAACAACAATATTATTTTTAATACACTTTTATATTTTTATACAGTAGTACGTACTCCTTAAATTCTTATTCTTAATAGTAACCGCGTCGAGCGGCGTTCTTCGTAACCCACTTCCAAACGGCGCGGCGTATATTAAATTAAAATACACTTACTATGCGAATAAACATAACCAAGCGAACAAATGAAAAATGGCACAGCTAAATCTATGGTGTCGGAATCCATAGCAATGCTTTTTTTAAAAAAATAATAATGCACATTATTTGCCATCTTGGTTTGCCTGATTTGTTTGATCATAAGAAGACCATATAGGACTATGCAATAACTATTTTAATTTATAAACTCTACATATGTATTTTTTGGTAGATAATGCGATGTCACCATATAGACTTTTGTAGTAATAAATCACTTTGTTTTAAAAAAAATTCTTAAAAAAAGTTGCGTATGAAAATGTTCTAATTTATTCGACATTTTAATAAATTATTAAAAGCACAGTTTTCTGAAAATATCTAGTATACTCTACTCTCCTAACTTTAATATTGATACATATTTGAGATTTGAACTCACAATTCTTATGACTTATAGTCAAATCTTTGATCTACAACATTTTTTGTTTTTTTTTTTGTAATATAATTATAGTTTTAATTTTTAACCAAGATTTATATACCAAATCATTTTATATACCAATTCCAACACTTTCATAAAAAGAAAAAGTTTAGAAATATTTACGGGTGACAGCTCCTTTCTATTCTGCTGGTCCGTCGAGACCAAGTATTGTCGGTTTCTTACGCGGCGCCTTGCCAGTAAACACTTTCAAGAAACTCCACGAAATATTGAAAGAAAAAATAGTTATATTTACATAATCTTATTCACGTTCAGCCGGTAACATTTTATATTTAGAATAGCTTTACAATCGTGGATCATAATGTGAGTATAATAAGACCAGGTGGAAATGTGGTATGATGCATTTCCATGCATCAAATTCATTATTTCATCAAATTATTTTTAGGGTTCCGTTCCACAAAAGATAAAAATGGAACCCATATAGAATCACTATGTTGTCTGTCTGTATATCTGAATATCGGAATTGAAAATATTATAGAACAACGTATATTTTCAAAACACAAACGAAAAGCAAAGCCTAACCATTTATCTTCAATTTAAAACTCCTCAAAAAACTGACCAAGCAACGCAACAAAGAATATCCAGCACAGCATTATTAAACGCTTAATTATTTCATATTTCATAACCCAGCGCTCAGTGAAATGAAAACAAATATATCGCTTCCCTTTTGTTTGAATCGCCTACAAACTGTGGATTAGTTTAACCTTCCATCTGCATACAATATACTGATATCGACAAGAAAACAATGATTGTTTGTATGTGTCTGTTTGTCTGTGCTAATCTCAGAAACGATTTAACTGATTTAAAAAGTTACATTTAAATCACTATTGTATTTTGCCTGTTCGGTTTACATAAATAAAAAAGTTTCTACATAATAGATTTTTTATTATATTGACCAAAATTTTTGTTCTCAATCTCTATTATATTGCCATAAAAGTAAAAAGATTATAAACACAAAAGTGATTAAGATTAAACAAATAATCGTATAGTTCAAGCAAGCGAAGCCGCGAGCGGGTCGCTAGTCTACCAATATAAATAGACACAAATACCTATACTCGTGTATGTGGATATACATAGTATTTCCCGATGAATACCCCGAGTGGCTGAGTAGCAATTAGATTCCGCAAACATGGATCCACTCATGCGATACAATATGAGAAAAGGGGCAGCAAACAAAAGCCTGCGCTAAAATACTCAAAACCTGGTATTGCGGCGTATAATCGGCTGAAAATTTAATATGTGCCCTGTGTCAAAATTGCTTATGAAACGTGGAAATGGCGGACGGGAACGTGATCTTGTGGAGTGTTTGATGTTTTTTTTAATCTTTTTTTTACTTATTTTCCTTACAGTTGTTAGGAGATTGAAAAGGAAAATTTATTAACTGATTTAATATTTAATTTTTTAAAGTAATTCGAGTTGCTTTAATAATATAAATAAATAAGTAATTTTGATTTAACTATAACAAAATCTCTAAAACGTATTATGTAATACTAGCTTTTACGTTAATCTATCCACCCGAGGCATTTATGACTGCAGGTGTATATGAATATAGTGTGTACATAATAATATACAGGAGTTAATATAGCTTATATATAACCTTCAATAAATGGACTATCCCAAACAAAAATAATTGTTCGATTCCGTAGTTCCTGAATATATATTTTTTTCTTAAAAATGCAAATATCATTATAGTAAATAAAAATATTGAAAAATATATGTACATTTGTGTATTTAGTATAAAGTTACCTAATAATAATAGCTTAAGGAAGTTTGTCACGTGCTATCGTCGCAACAGTTGCTAATAACATCTTGTTAATTATCGTCCGTAACTTGCTGCGACAGTTCCTTATTATCACGCATAATTCCAATAGGCTAGTTATTTAATATTCAAAACAAAATGTTTATATTATAAAAATCATTTATATAATTATTTATAAGAATACCCAAAATGAACTGAAAAATTGTCAAAAAATAAAAACCTATAATTTTCCAATATGGAAAGAAATATAAACTGCTAATTGAAATTGAAATACTATTGAAATTCTATTAAACCGCAGAAAGACTTACAAATCAGCCACAATCGTCCTGTAGATGAAACTCTAACAATGAGACCAGTTGCCACTGAAAGGAATAGAATGCAAGACAAACCCGTTTTTGATGCTTCACGTAATACGTTCTATGACAAATTGGAATTTCAAGTCGCCGAGACAGAGGTGCTATTCTGAGGAACATTCGATAATTGGTCTAGAATCCTTTGTGGCGGTACACTTTTTTTTTCTTCTTTTCACTTACTCTCGACAACTGTGAGGACGTTTGAGAATTCTTTTATTAGTGAAAGGAAATTTTATCGTTGGTTGATTGCTGCTTTATAGTTTTCTTGTGGTGTACGTGGTGGATTTATATAGTTTTAACGATATATCTTTTTTTACATTTACGGTTTATGGTCTAAAAATTGACATTTAAAAATATAAAAGTATGAATTTTATGGTTCGAGAACCACGAATTTAGTGTGTAAAACTGCGAATTTGATGCTTAAATTTATTAATTTTATATCTACATACATATTAAATTCAAGTAGTATTTTCATAAGCAACATTTCAACGTAACAACGTAATATTCCACACTAATCTCTATACCGTAGTCGACCGTCAGCGAGCAGACGCGCCTCTTACCGGCTGTCAGACGCCACTGTTTAATCAAAATGCAAATTAAAATGCTTTCGCATCAGCTTGACGTGACAAAACACCGCTTCACGGTTGTTGATGTGTATTTTATAGCAGCCCGGAGGCTTCGGCGCTCACTTGGGTAACAAACTACTGTTGGTCGCGTTTGTCTGTGTTGTACTATTGGAAGGAGCTTTATGTGTTGTGTTCTTGTGTTGTTTTTCTGTGTTTCTATAGAATTTATGGGATAGGTTGGAATTTATAATTTGAAACGTGACAAGTTGTAAGTTCGATTCCCACCTGAGGTAATAAAATTAATAAAAAAAAACTTATCTTTCCCCTACCTGATTAGGGTTATTATGATATACTGACCTAAAATATACACATATATTTTCAAACTATTTTCACTAAAGAACTTTATATCAAGAAGATCTAGTGAATAGAAACATAAGAATATTTTAAAGAATTCCTTTATCGCCTTTAGTAGTGACAAGAGAGCTGACTCGCTTTTCGCGTAAAGAATCAGCATTGCAATTCAGCTATATCCAAACGTGCGTTCTCAGCATGGTTCAAAATGTACCGAAAAAGATATTATGCAAGTTAAAAAATATTTTAAATTTTCCCTTCTCTCCTTTTATTAGCAGTGGCCTCAATTTCTTTATTCGTTTAATTAATAAATATAAATACACTATATGGAAATATAAAATTAAATAGGCATCGAACCCACAACCTATCGCGTTAGCCTTAGGCCATGACTGGGCCTCAAATATCCATAGCAAGTCACTTATTTCAATTTATTATACTTACATTACGTTACTTAAAAATCTATTTTCTAAACAAACTAAAATACCAATAATAAAATAGGTTTCATTAATAAAAGAACAAGACGAAAAATTCCTCCAATTTTCCTTATGTATTCAATGTTCAAATAAATGTAATAATGTCTTTAACTCAACTTTATTGAAGTCAATCCTTTTGGGCTTACTAAAGGAAAAATACATAATATAAATAGGATTTGGCCATAAGACAATAAAGAAAATAAAGGAAAAGGTTAACATCCTAAACCTATGATGGCTTGAAAAATCTGTTTTGTATTACGCCACCAAATAAAATATACATACAAATGTACGTACTCTTCAAAACACTTCTACCAATCGCTTTTTGTCGGTTTTATGTGAAGTCTCGTGATAGTTTCCATTGATTATAAATATTTTCTTTGTCTTCTATTTTTTTTATCATCTCGTGTAATTTAAAAGATTGATAGCGAATAAAGTATTATAATGAACCCCAAAAAAAAACCAGCAAATTATAGTTTTAATTTCAATTGAAACTATAATTGATTAATTTAGGCCTTCTTTAAAAGTATAACATATTATTTTTTATAGTTTTAAGTACAATATATACGAGATATTATCTGTTATGGAACTCTAATTAAACTCTATGAACTGTTTCGAAACAAAAACATAAAATTTGGCCATGTTTTAGTATATATATTTTTTTAGAATCGCTTACTTATTCAAGGCACCTAAAATTACTATTCAAGTTGTTAGTATTTAGTATTTAATCGTACGTCAAAATTACATACAATGGAAACTTGTATAGAGCATATATCGATAAGTGCGAAGGCCAGCAACGGTTTCTGTTACATCTCCGACGAAATCTAATTTACTCTTAAAACTTTTGCAGCACGGTGTCTAGACGTGGGCATCTAACTTTTATCTATATAAGTTTTACTTCGATCGCCACTTTTAAATGTAACAAAGTAGCGTTGCCTGCAACAAAACAAACAAAATCTACAGCAATATTGAAAAGATTATATTTTTTAAAGATCTTATTTTAAATTAAATTAACTAATACAATGTAAAAACTTTTAATTTATACATATATGTATATAATCTATACTAATATAATATAGCGAAAGAGTTTGTTTGTTTCTACTTTCAACACGATCTCTCGATCTACTGGTCTGATTTACTTTCGTTTTGTATGAAAGCTGCATTCTTCAGAAGTGCTATAGGCTATATAATAAATCTTAGTTAGCCTTAAATAACGAAATAACAATAATAAGGAACGCCATTGAATTGTTTTAAGCGCGTGCGCTGCACACATAGTTGATATGTCAGTACGTTGTATGACAAACATATTCAATTATCAAAATGAAAAAAAAAAAAAACAATTAAATGTTAATAAATTATTTTACATTTTTTTTAATATTATAAAATACTAGGAAAAGCGATGGATAAATTGTTCACAGCCTTAAAAGCATCGTCCAATAGAAATTAACTTTATTTTAAAATTTTCTTCAAAAGATGCATCTCCGAACGATATCGATTTGCTGGACTCAGGCGGTAAATAGCGAACTGTATGAAAGTGGTGCCCGTTGAGATTTCCGTTTCTATTATAAAAGCATTCGTTAATTTAAATAACAATCGCTACTTTAAGATGATTATTTTTATTTCACCTTTTTTTACTAAATTTTACTGTTATTTATTATTGATGTTGAATTGAATTTTTTAGCTTTATTTATTTTTATTAAAATCTATTTCATTCGTAAACGCTGACCTGAATAAAAAGATGTTAAGTTAGGAAGATAAAAAATAAAAAAAATAAAAAAGAATATCAAAGAATATAAAATCTTCTCTCCATTTCGCATTGTAGCAAAATAATCCCCTTAGCATAAAGTTTCACCTAAGCTATCACATGTTCCATGCGACTACTTTGCCGACACTCGGCAAAACTACTGGGATTTGCAAGCTATTTTTTATCGACTTAGAATAGTTTGTAGCGAGTGCTCGACGAAATAGACTTCTATTATTTCTTTGACAAAGTTTCGTAATTCATGTTCACTTTTACCAAGCCTAGAAGCTTATCTGTTTATAAAAAAAGGTGTAATTTAAAGGAACCAATAAATATCGAATGATTTGGAAATGTAAGAAATTTTAATATATATGCCCCTCTGTATAAACTCGATACCTATATTATTTTAAGCAACCTTACTTCTTATGTGGGATTTTTTTTTTACTCTTTCATAAAGAAACTTTGGCTTACAAAAAGCATCATCTACAAAAAATATTAGAATTATGGTAAATTATTATATTATTTCTGATTGCAGCTTAACTACTACCATCTATATGATGAACAACAAAGATTAATTATAATGGGAACTTGGTTTGACCTAAAATATTTAAAAAACAATGAACTACATTTTTACAAAAATGTTTTAGGGTAGAAAGAAGAAGAGCCCTTTCCTTGAACAATATTTTCTTTGCTTTGTTATCTCTCAGTGGCCAATCATTTTACGTTAGTACAGGTCGTTGATTCCTATATCAGTTCTGAGCACCAGCACTATCCGTCCCCACCGTCTGCCGGCGTGTAACTAAAGTTAAACGATGGAAATAAAAACCCTATAAATATTGAACAACTATATTTTTCTCACTTTGTCGCGTCGACGTGTCGTCCGTCCTTGTTTTCTTTTAAATTGCATTTGTGTTTTGTCACACTTAAGACTAAAATAGAATATTTCTTTTATTTATAGTTAATGAATACATTTTTTGACTTTACATTTCTATCAAAACGTAGAATTATTTGACTTCTTTTTAACTTTTTTTTCATTTGTAATCTAATGTTAAGACATTCTGTTCAGTCTTCGTGTTCTTAACATTGCGCGTTGAGTAGCTGAAGTCAATTTTCCTTGGAGTTCCACTCGATCTCACAAACATCGCGTTCAGTTCAGTTCAGTCAGTCATTTAACTTGGTAACATTAAATAAAATTAGATTTTTTAAAATCATGGAACACCTACTGTTCCACCCACTTATATTTCTAACTATAATTAACTAGCGGACGCGCGCAGCTTCGCTTACGTATTTAAGGGTGAATTCTAATAAACCATGAAACATGTGTTCAATGAAATATTTTTAAGAGTCTAAATTTCAAATTTTATAAAAATCGGTGGCGATTTAAAGATTTTTCCATACAAACTTTCAACCCCTTATTTG